>JZKD02S0181152.1:334372-353759 GCA_000966675.3 Picea glauca
TTCTATTAATGCGAAAGTCTCAAATTTGATACATAACCAGAGAACAGTTCTAGCATAAAAAATTACATAGTAGGGAGCTCTGCTCAACCATTCAATGACCTTAACAAAATCTTGAATTGATATATTTATACTTAGATTAGTCCACAACTACCATGAGTTTGATCTAGCCATTCCATTCAAAGCCTTTCGTCTGTTCCTTCTTCTGACAGACTATATGTGCATCCTTCTGTCAGATGCGAGTTCAGATCAGCATGGGTCTGCAAGAAAAACCATCCATAGGGGTACTTCGGGCTGGCAGTTCTGTCTCCAAGGCCATACCTTCCATGCCTTCTATTTATGGAGTGAGTCAAGGTTTTAACCACCAATCCTTTTTTATTAACTGCTTTCTCTCGGGATCGTAATGAGGCTTAATGCCTAGGGGGTGGCCACGCACTGCTCTTGGATTTGACATTTACAAGCACGTGATTGCGGGGCCGTACAAGGCAGTTTGGAACTACACCTCTTTTGAGCTCGCAATCTACCACCTTCTTCCACATAGATCTTTCTCTATACCATGGTTTCAATTGTGGGACCGCTTAATAATTTTATCATTTTAGCATGTTGCGTCCTCGCAATGAAATGTGGTCGTTGATCTGGTCGCGATCTGCGATCTAGGCGCTCCTATTGAATTTAGCGCCACCCCTAAATTTTATCCTCCTACCAATTTTAGGATCATTCTAACCATGTTGGGATATGACGCTAATTTTGGCACTGAACAAGAACACTTCCCGGAGGATGATCTGACGTGTTGGCCTTACGTCACTATGTTGATGTGTCATGAAAAGAGAGGTGACATGTGTCACTTGGAAACAAGCGAATGATATGCCCAAAGGCGCCTGGAGTGAGTGCCATGTGTCATCTCTAGGTGGATGCTAGGTGTCATGATTGATGAGAGAAACACATATCTGAATTGATGACTGCCATGCAATTTGGCACTTTAGAGCTCGAGGGAAGTATGCATGTACAACTAGAGCTCCGAAGTGAATGATGACCATTGATATGAGGAGGACACACGACAGGGGTTTTTTAACTCTAGGAGAAAACACACTGGATGAAGACGAGATAAAGGAAGCTGAAAATCCCGAAGCCCAGAGTCCCGAAGAAAAATACCACTGTTAGATTTGGATGGACACATGGAAATGATCTGTGGACTTTGGAAGAAAACAATCCGAATTAAAGCGAGATGGAAGGAGCTAAAAATACCGAAGTCTGTATTCTTGAAGTAAATATTGATCGTCCTATGGAGAAGGACGCGTGTCGCTTGATCTGTGACCTCGGGGAAAATCACTTTGGAGGAAAATGGGAGAGGGGAAGCCAAAACTCTCGAAGCCCGAACTCCCGAAGTAAATCACGACCATCCAATATGAAAGGATGTGTGGCGCGTGATCTATGATTTCAAGAAAAATAACTTCGTAGGAAAATGGGAGTGGGGAAGCCGAAACTCCTGAAGCCCGGACTCCCGAAGTAAATCATGACCGTTCGATCTGAAAGGATGCGTGGTGCTTGATCTGTAACTCCGAAAGAAAGTAATCGGGAGGAAAATGAGAGGGGAGAAGAAAAAACTCCTGAAGACTGTACTCCCGAAGTAAATCATGACCGTTCGATCTGAGATGACACGTGGCACTTGAATTGCAACTTCGGGTCTTCCACCTGATCTTTAAATCTCTCACAACTTTGACCTTTTAAAAGACTGAGAGTTGTTGATCTGAAATTCTCCTGAGATCTCCGTCATTGAAAATTGAACCTGCCTGCTTTCTTTCTTCGAACCCTCAATAGACCGCTTTGAATGTTGCATTTCGAGGCTTCTGTGTAGACCACGTACTTGGTCGTCCTGCGAATTTTTGAAAACTATATGTGATAAAAGGTTCTACACTTTTGGGGTTATTTGAAGCCCCACACATCCTCCCGGTGGATATTGGTGGCCTCTCACCTAATCCAACTAGATTATTTTATATGTTTTCATGTCAGCACATCTTGTTGTACTTCCAGGGTCGTTTTGGGGCCCTAAACATTGTGTTTTTGGCTCTCCATAGTCAAACTATAGATGAAGTTAGAATTTGACCACAGAATGTGTAGTCCTCTAAAAGACATTTCTAATGGGCTATCACATGCCTAAAACAACGTTCATATGAAAAAGTTACGACCCTGGGAAGTTGAGGTACCAACTTACCCATAGGGGCTCACATGAATTTTGATGTTTCACCTTCTAGGGTTAGGTTTTTATATTTCTAGGGTTTTGGCATTCTTGTGTAATATAAAAAANGTACAAGGCAGTTTGGAACTACACCTCTTTTGAGCTCGCAATCTACCACCTTCTTCCACATAGATCTTTCTCTATACCATGGTTTCAATTGTGGGACCGCTTAATAATTTTATCATTTTAGCATGTTGCGTCCTCGCAATGAAATGTGGTCGTTGATCTGGTCGCGATCTGCGATCTAGGCGCTCCTATTGAATTTAGCGCCACCCCTAAATTTTATCCTCCTACCAATTTTAGGATCATTCTAACCATGTTGGGATATGACGCTAATTTTGGCACTGAACAAGAACACTTCCCGGAGGATGATCTGACGTGTTGGCCTTACGTCACTATGTTGATGTGTCATGAAAAGAGAGGTGACATGTGTCACTTGGAAACAAGCGAATGATATGCCCAAAGGCACATGGACTGAGTGCCATGTGTCATCTCTAGGTGGATTCTAGGTGTCATGATTGATGAGAGCAACACATATCTGAATTGATGACTGCCATGTAATTTGGCACTTTAGAGCTCGAGGGAAGTATGCATGTACAACTAGAGCTCCGAAGTGAATGATGACCATTGATATGAGGAGGACACACGACAAGGGTTTTTTAACTCTAGGAGAAAACACACTGGATGAAGACGAGATAAAGGAAGCTGAAAATCCCGAAGCCCAGAGTCCCGAAGAAAAATACCACTGTTAGATTTGGATGGACACATGGAAATGATCTGTGGACTTTGGAAGAAAACAATCCGAATTAAAGCGAGATGGAAGGAGCTAAAAATCCCGAAGTCTGTATTCTTGAAGTAAATATTGATCGTCCTATGGAGAAGGACGTGTGTCGCTTGATCTGTGACTTCGGGGAAAATCACTTTGGAGGAAAATGGGAGAGGGGAAGCCAAAACTCTCGAAGCCCGAACTCCCGAATTAAATCACGACCATCCAATATGAAAGGATGTGTGGTGCGTGATCTATGATTTCAAGAAAAATAACTTCGTAGGAAAATGGGAGTGGGGAAGCCGAAACTCCTGAAGCCCGGACTCCCGAAGTAAATCATGACCATTCGATCTGAAAGGATGCATGGGGCTTGATCTGTAACTCCGAAAGAAAGTAATCGGGAGGAAAATGAGAGGGGAGAAGAAAAAACTCCCGAAGACTGTACTCCCGAAGTAAATCATGACCGTTCGATCTAAGATGACACGTGGCACTTGAATTGCAACTTCGGGTCTTCCACCTGATCTTTAAATCTCTCACAACTTTGACCTTTTGAAAGACTGAGAATTGTTGATCTGAAATTCTCCTGAGATCTCCGTCATTGAAAATTGAACCTGCTTGCTTTCTTGCTTCGAACCCTCAATAGACCACTTTGAATGTTGCATTTCGAGGCTTCTGTGCAGACCACGTACTTGGTCGTCCTGCGAATTTTTGACAACTATATGTGATAAAAGGTTCTACACTTTTGGGGTTATTTTAAGCCCCACACATCCTCCCGGTGGATATTGGTGGCCTCTCACCTAATCCAACTGGATTATTTTATATGTTTTCATGTCAGCACATCTTGTTGTACTTCCAGGGTCGTTTTGGGGCCCTAAACATTGTGTTTTTGTCTCTCCATAATCAAACTGTAGATGAAGTTAGAATTTGACCATAGAATGTGTAGTCCTCTAAAAGACCTTTCTAATGGGCTATCACATGCCTAAAACAACGTTCATATGAAAAAGTTACGACCCTGGGAAGTTGAGGTACCAACTTACACCAACTTACCCATAGGGGCTCACATGAATTTTGATGTTTCACCTTCTAGGGTTAGGTTTTTAGATTTCTAGGGTTTTTGCATTCATGTGTAATATCAAAAAGGCCTCTAAAGCCACATTGTAATGCATTTTGCTCAGAAGTATGCACATAGAAGCCACATCTCTTCTTAGAGATAGATACCACCATTGGAGCAAGTGTTTCAGTTATGCAGTTTTATAGTTTCAACCTATTTCATTATTTAATAGAAGATATTGTTCACTGGATATCTCTGTTATTCTTCATATATCTGTGTTTATTGTATTCAGAATGTAAATCAGTTTGTTTCGCTCCTAAATCTAGATTAGTGGTATCAGAGCAGTCTTCTCTTCATTTATTTTTCTTCATGCATGTCCTCGACAAGATCTAGGTACAAGAAGTTGGGACTCGAACCCTTCAATCCATTGCAATATTGGTCACGTTGAGCCCGACAACAAACCATGGGGGATGAAAATAAATATGATGGAGAAGGAGATCATATTAAAATGTTTCTCGAGGAATCCCTCGCATGGTAAAGGAACAAAATGATGGACAACTTCGCGCAGATCCTTCTACATCTGCCCACAGGAGAAGCATATTCATCAAGTGTCCATGCAACCCCCTTCAAGGTATAGGTAAATTTTTATATTTCATTATTTGAAGGACTGATAGATGAAGATGTTGTAGATAAATGGTTGAATCTTCTTGAAGGGTATTTTTCAGTCCACAATTTTTCTGATAGGGAAAAGATCATTTTTTCAGTCCTGAATGTCACTCCCCATGTTAAAGACTGGTGGGATACTTACTCTGATAAAAGGGTCGTAGAGGAATCTACAATGTTTGTGGTGGCCCTTACATGGGATTCCTTCCGGGACACCATTAAAAAACAATACTACCCTGTTGGAAGCCACAAGGACCAATACACCAAATGGACCACCCTACATCAAGAAAGAGACCAGACAGTATCAGATTTCACCAATATTTTCTATAGCCTATGCACCAAATTGGGTATCAAATACTTTGAGTGTCATCTGGTGCTCAAATATTGTGGTTGTTTACATATATACATTCAAACATAAATGGATTTTCTGGACATCGCCTCATTGGGCACGGATTATAGATACATTGTCAAGATTGAGAAAAAGTTTAAGCAGAAAAGGCAAGAGTTTGGATCTGCAAACCCCTCAACGCCGAAGCAGGGAAAAGAGATCCCCAACCCACATAGAAAGGGACCAAGTCAATATGGTCACCCTCAAGACAACTAGTCCAAGCAGAAACACAAAAAGGGCAATGAGAATACGAAGAAGGAAATGGGGAAATGGTGTGAGTACCATAAAATCCATCTTTTGTGAGCCCTAACAATATATAACACTCCATCTTTTGGGAGATGGTATTTATTCTCTTTTCGGAAGAAGATATATATTTTTTCATAAAGATAAGGACTCCCCAATACAATACCACAGATATCCAAAGGAACCACATCCAAATAAACCTCATCTATCCACTTAGAAGCAATAGGAAATATCAATCTACACTGACTGGTAACTTGAAGTTTTTCATTGTCATGGATCCAACCAAGAGGGTAAGGTTTCTAGTGATGTCTTGTGGTCAATCCCAATTTCTTTACAATCTTTTCATACATCAAGTTAATTGTGAGCCCAGATCAAACAATGTTTCCACTTGTGTTTGGTCACTACTCTTATGTGGAATAATTCACTTCTTTTTTTATCATTTTCAAGTGATGGAATTTCAGAACTTGAACTAGCAAGCAAGGGGAATTTACCTTGTAATCCAATGGTTGTGATATTTTCCCCATCACTTGAGTCGTCGCCTATGTCTTGTTGCATGGTAGCAACATTGTTCTTCTTCCTTTGGCCACCAAATCACTTCAGTCTTAACTTTGGATGCAACTTCCAACAATGCTCATCATTGTGCCCATCTTTCTGGCAATGAGTACTAGCTGTGTTTTCTCCCTCTTTATTTTTTGTAGTTGTCCTCTTATAATTTCCATTTCCTTTCCTTTTGAAATGGTATTTTGAATTCTTTTGATCTTCCTATACATTATTTCCCCTGATTTCAAGGTGAGTATATTGCACACGCACCTCATCTAAGTTTGTTGGATTAAACAATAATAATGTATGTCAAATGTAACTGTGAATTGCACCAATATACTTCATCAAAGTTTCATGAGAATCTGCATGAACATTCAATGCAAGTGCTTATTTCCTAAAMTCCTCTGTGAAACTATGAGCACTTTGATATTTAACCCGTMTTAGATTTTTCCATTCCATCATGGCTTTCAGAACATAAACCAATGGATTAAAAAAAAAATCAATGCAAAAGTAAATTTAGACCACGAAGAAAGGAGTTTACCATTATTCTTACTACCTTTCTAAAKTTTGCTCTCCCACCATACAAGGGTTGTTCCTTCCAGCCGAAGAGAAGCCAACTAGATATTCTCCTCTTCCTCTTTGAAATGTTGTACACAAAAATAAAMTTTTATCTGTTTGATCCAATTATTAAGCTTATCTGCATTAGCTTCTCCATTAAACATGGGAAAATTAAATTTCACATCTAGTTTCAAAAATGGATTTTTAGAAGTACTTGGATGAAAACTAGAATGATGAGCTTGAGAAGAATGATGAGAATGAGAGGAATATGAAGAAGAGATTGAACTTGAATATGGTGATGGAGGCTCTAGAGGATCTCCTCCAATTCCATGGTTCAATGAAGCATTATCCTCTTCTCTATATTTCTTCTTCTTCTCATTTTTGGCCACTCTCTTCTCGTAATCTGCAAACAATTTTTATAACATGACTAACATTTGGTAGAAATTTATGTGGAAATCATTCTCATTCTCTGCAGAAAGTTCTTCATCCTCCATTTCCCTTCTTCGAGTTGCATGTCCAATCTCAGGGTTGAAAGTCTTAAGTTTTCCTTCACCTAATTTGATCTTGGCCTTGGTAAGAATTTACACTCACAATTCAAGTCAAATAAGAATGCTCTGATACCAACATGATCCTAGATCTTTCCATCAATGACATTTACATGAATTTCGTTAAGAGGATAAATAAAAGATTATGTGCAACATGATTAAAGAAGACATAATCATGGAGAAAAGATGAGAAAAAGAACAAGAACATAAGAAATGATAATGAAGTTCATCCCAAGAATGAAATACATCTCTGGGACCATTTCAAAGTGGAGAGGATTTTATATTATCTCAGAAATAAATTGGCATAAATTACATGGTGATCCAGAATTGGATCTCGAGACCAAAATTGGTCCAAAAAGGCCTAAAAACCAAAGTTCTCAGAATAGATTCAAAATAGACGTCTGTGTAGGCCTCGTCAATACGAACCCAACACAACTTGAATGGGCTCAAATAGACGTTTTATGCTCAAGATATCACGGTCTGTTCATTTCATCAAACATGCAAAAAAATGTTGACTGTACAATCTGTATAGTGCTAACGTTGCAGCTAACTGTATAGACCGTACGGTCATACAAATGATGTGGAAAGGTACAATGGATGCTTATTGGACAGGTATAGGTGGACCAATAAGGGAGTGACACGTGTCACCACTACAAGGGTGACATGTGGCACATTTGTACGACTAATGTGGCAAGTTTGTACAGTCCGTACGACATGTGGCATTGATGTGGAAGGTACAGTGGAATATGAATGGACTGACACCTGGGAAGATAGCTGGACGAATGGGAACTTTCCACGTGGCACCCATTTATTGGTTCATTGTTTTGGAAAAATGTTATGGAGTCAACGGGTTTCGAACTTGTGACCTCTGGTCCGGTGGCAAGCATTTTGGCAGGGTCGGGCTAGCCAGCCCGCCCATGATAATCCTTGTTAAAACATGGCACAAAACATATATTTAAGTTGATATATGTGTATGGGAGGAAGGGTAAAGGGTCAGGGCTAGGTTCCAACCCATGGTTTTTGACACTTGTATATGCCCATACTATATTACTATTGGTTTTGTGTTGGTGCAAATATATGGAGCTAGCCCCCGATTCGTGTTACATTGCCATATGACCCAGCATACATTTCGATAGCGCGGAGGTGTATGGGTTAGCCCCGGTCAGCCATGATAGCCCACCAATAAAGGGTGTAACCCAGGGATAAACGACTAGGTGTATAATAGTTAGAGAGCATGGGAGCCAAGGGTGTGGGCACATGGCCACACATGGTACCAGGACCTAAAACATGAGGGGCCAGCGCACATAGCTTTGGCGCTAGGCCACATGGAGAGATACATGTGACCAGGAGACCACATAAAAGAGGATTCTCCCTGATTAAATGCAAAAGTGGACTGTAATACTTTATATTATGATTTTTAGTAATTCTCTCAGCAGTTTGAGGGGATTTTGGTCATTTTTTAGAGATCTTGAGCCCTTTTTGAGGCAGATATTGGGGGAAGTTGGTAGATGGTTACCAACTTTAGGACCATATAAAACAGGGGATATTGAAACCATGAAAGGAGGTTCAGATAAGGTTTATTCTACAAAATTGTTGAGCCAAAGCCATTGTCATGCAAGGAAGCTATTGAGGAGCGCACCTTTGCGGGCCATTTCTGAAAGCTTCGTACATTCATTTTTGGTTTCGTCAGTTTTGATGGGTTCGTGAGATCTGGTAGAACACAACCAGATCTATTTTGTAATCTATTGGAACATTCATGATGTACTTGAAAATATTTTAATATAAATAAGAAATCCCGCTAAGACAAAGGCCCGGAGACGTAGGCGAGATTGCCGAACTCTGTTATCACTTCATTGTTTTATGGTTTTTTGTTCTTCATGATTATTTCCAGATCTGGATATGTTTATATGGCTTTCATGATTCCTCTTTCATTAATTTCCTAAATGGTAATTTAAATCATTCTTAATAACTCAACCATTGTCGTTTAAAATATCTTTTCAGATCAAGTGGTATCAGAGCTAGTTGACAGTTGGTTTTTGAGTTTGCATGTTAACCAAGGAAAGGATGAATCATGGTGAAGGCAATATTGTTGAAGAGAATCCATTGAATGGATTGAGAAATATAACTTCTAAAAACGAGAAGATGGCATCGAAAGAGGGACTTTCTCAGGATGAGAAAGAGTTTCAAAAAACTTTCTTCGCCATGTCAGAGATGATGAAGGTTTTGTATGAGGATTACCTGGAATGAAAGAGACCAAATCTAGGTGAATATTCAAAGGAAAAAACTGAATAAGGAGAGGATCCTCCTCAAATTCCTCCTTCACCTCCTTCTTCTCTTTCTTCACCTTCTTCTTCAGGTTCAAGTTCTAAATCCACTGCAAAGAAACATATCCATAAACATAAACAAGAAATGCCTTTATTAAAACTTGATGTGAAATTTGAATTACCTATGTATGATGGTGAAATCAATGCAGAGAGATGTGATAATTGGGTCAGACAAATGGAGGTTTCTTGCAGTGTGCAACAAGTCAAGTGTTATCACTGAAATTTCATCCACAAATGGTCACATGAATCTAGCATCTCCAAACACGTATTAGTTCATTCATGCCCCAAAAAATGAATTTCCAAAGGGCACAAACTATACAACTAGTTATAAAATCAACATGCGCTTAGCAAATAAAGGACACACACACACCTGTGCTAGTCGAAAATGCAGGAAAAGTGCGCATGCGCTCGATGCGCGATTGTGTACGCAAAAAGCCACGTACACCTGAGAAATACACATTTATGATTATGGTCGGACTCCCATCCCCTTCTGGTTCATCTCCCAAGTCAATTTGACCTTCAAATCTGAACTGAATCTGAGTGGGGGACTGGTCAAAGACCTAAACGTGCCCTAAAGGGCCCTTGTTCACACTAAAGACCGGTTGGATAATGCCTCAAAGAGTTGCTATAAAAAGAGGCCATGGGTGCACTATATTTCTAATAATCCATTTGTATTTTTATTTTGTCTCTATTCTCCTACAAGGAACCTCTTTCCTTCTTGGAGCATACTAGCATCATTTCATTGAGCTATTCTCCTCACCTCTTGAGGGAATGAGCTTTGGATTTCTTCACCATTTCCTTTTTAGTTTTCCATTTGTAAGAAGAGATCTCACATAGGGGATTCAAGAGCCATCCCTTGGAGGAATAGGGGACCCATAAGTCTCCCTTTCTCTTTGGTGTTTTCCCACTAATACAATCTATCCATTGGTGGCATGAATATTGGTCAATTGTTTGGTTGATTTTGGTTCTAATTTCCTTGTGCACTTTAGTTTTGTTTCTTTAGTTGTTATTAGATTAGTTCTTTATTTATTTCTTGTGCTTGATGTGTCTAATGATTTCACTAACTTMTGTCCTATTCAGCTGACTCAACTGGACTTGTAGGTGTCCCTCTTTTGCTCATCTAAGTGGCGAAAAGGATACAACAGATTAGCAACCGTACTRGGGATAATGTATCAATTTCCTCCCTATTTGGGTTGTTTGAGAACTTATTTTTTTATCTATCTACCTTGTAGGGATCATAACCAGCCTAGTCCTACCTGTAAAAAGCTAAATTCAAAGCTARAATAAGAGAATTTCATTCAAAATTTTCTTCTCGGCTGTGTATCAGAATATGMGCGGGTTTTTCAGCCCATGGGCATGTCTTCTAAGCAYGTGTGCCAAAAAAAATGTGTTTCTAAGTGMATTMTGTGCACAATGAGCCAACATGTCATTATTTCTTTGYGCATTGGCCCCACATGCGCCTCTGTCTGCTCTGTGACCCACGCGTCTGTCTAGAAATCCAACATTGTAAGGGTTTTTTGTTATATTTTGAAGGCCCTTAGCCTTTTGAATATTGATTCTATGCAATTTGTGATATGCACCACACTTGGATTCCCTCTCCACATGAAGGGTTAGTCAAAACATAGGCACTTAGGGGGTTAAAAACCATATTTTTTCTTCTTGTAAAAGTTAAGTTGGAATCATTCACTATCACATATATAAACTCTTCCATTGGGACCAGAAATCAAACTTCAATCATCGAGTATGCTCTTCTCTCGCACCATAGAGTGATATTGAGAATCAAAAACATGATTGAGGGAAGATTTCATCTCCCTTAAAAATAAAATCTTTAGGAGAGAACAAAGCCCCCCTAGGACCCCCTCTTAGTTTCTTTTCAAAACATCTTAAATTTGTAAGGGACCAAACATGCCCACATGTTGCAAAGATAGGATAGTTTGAAGCTACTTTCTTAGTTTAAATCACTAGGGGAGTTTAAATTTTATTGTAACGGGCCCATACATGCCCACATGCTTTCAATCTAGGATTATTTTTTAAATATTTTTTAGATTAAATCACATTAGGGAGTTTAAAGGATTGGTAAGGACCCATATGTCCACATGCTAGTTCTCTAGGGAATTTAAAATTCCGCAAGGTTTTACCAATTCCATCTAGTAATATAGGTAATCAAGACTTATAAGGACCACACTAAGTCCACATACTGCAAGGTGACACCTAACGTAGTAAAAATTTGGCACATTTTATCACTTTCTCACACACAAAGTCACTACTCACTCACATAATTTCATCTCGAATTGTGGAGGTTGAAGTAGGTTTCCTCCAAAGGGATTCCTAAACATCCCACTTTTTCTTGAAGGAATTATCCACTCCCACTGAATTCAAATGAGATTGGTTCACACCCCCAATCTCTCAAATAACCACATCTAAATTTTTTCTAAAAACTCACTAAGTTTTCCTCCACAGGAGGTGCCAAAAGAAATTTTTATTCTAGGTAGGATCTTGGGGATAGGCATCCAAATAACTCCCCGTTATCTAGGTCTCACATCTTCAAACAATAGAAGTTGACAAATAGGGAACTTTAAATCCTCCAAGTCAAGTTTTCCTACACCATAAGGCAGGGAGATACCCGTGAAGGGCCGAAGGCCGAGGTCCGGTTGTTCTGTGCGTCCCCCCTTGAGGCATCAACCTCTTGGAAGGGATCCATCCCATGACCCATTTCTGAGGCTGAAAATCTAAATGTTGCACTTTGACCGAGGTACCTAGTGGCCAAATTTTAGGACATCTACCCAAATGGAAATTGTGGGCTGCAATTGCACCTTGACAGATTTTGTGTGGCTATTGGGAAATATCGCCAACTCTTTCGGGATATGCACCCTCTACCCCTCATTATAACCGATTGTTTCTTCCTTCACTAGTTCCTCTTATGGTGGCTTCAGAACCCACTGTTGAGTGTTATTGGAAGGTCAAGTTCTATTTGAGAGGAAGGAAATTACATCTTTTTAGGACATGAGAATTTGTTTTCTTTTTTCTCCCACGTGGACAAAATCCACCTACCCACATCTATGCTTCTTTTAAATTGATTTATGTATGATGCTCTTGTGATTACATATGATTGTGGGATATATTGTGAAGGTCCAAAATTATACAAAAACTCTTGTTCATTTTATTACTCTCATCACCATTCACACACATTCACTTTTCTAGTTGGACATCATAGGGAACCCATAGAATACCCGCCATTCCAGATGCTTGCAGAACCTCCCTCCTCTTCTAGGAGGAGTTCCTAGTGTCACCAACTCATCGACCCAACCCTCTCACACCCCTATGAGTGATACTATATTGGTATCAACTTTTCTTGGTTCCACTTTACTTGGGTCCACTTTGCAAGGTAAACCATCCACTAGCTCTCCTTTACAAGGAAGAGAGGGGCAAACTTATTCCCAAGGGGGAAGTACAACTCCACCTAAACCCCCTCACAGGTCAGGCACACAAACCACTCACACCATGGCTGGAACTAATCCTCCACCGCCACTCCAGATGCCATATTTGGCCTCCCTAAACATACGGGATCTGAGAAATCTCACACACGGTCCTATATTGCATGACCCCACATGGCTTTCA
The DNA here is from genome assembly GCA_000966675.3 of Picea glauca. Classification (NCBI taxonomy): domain Eukaryota; kingdom Viridiplantae; phylum Streptophyta; class Pinopsida; order Pinales; family Pinaceae; genus Picea; species Picea glauca. Next base: position 347,302 of record JZKD02S0181152.1, read on the forward strand.
ATGCCTACCAAACTACCTTTGGACATTCCCAAGTTTGAAGGAAAGGCGGGAGAATATCCCACCAACCATGTCATGACCTTCCACCTATGGTGCTCTTCAAACAACATCATGGACGACTCCATCCGATTAAGGTTATTTCAGCACACACTCATAGGCATATCAATCAAGTGGTATGTAGATGAAAAATCAGGGTCCCATGTGACTTTTGAATCACTGGACAAAACATTTTTTACCTTCTTTCAACTACCAATTTGCCATGAAAATGGTCTAGAAATTATCTCTAAGTTTAAACAAACCTCAACCAAACATATCTCCGTCCACAATCACGAATGGCATCTGTGACGTGGTTTATGCAAAGCAGAAACCACCAAACAAAAATGCCTCAATTGGTTTCTCATATCACTCATCTCTCTCCTTGCCAAAGATGTGGCCTCTACCTTCCCCCAAAGTGAAGAGGAAGCCATGAGAAAGGCTCAACAGTACGAACTCATTTATTGACAGTCAGGATACTTATATACGGTACTACCTGACGTCTCGAGACCTGTACCATTCAACCAGGACAAACCTAGGATGTCTCACTTAGCAGATGGATTGATTGGTACCACAACACACCACAATCCATACATCCAACCACCACATATGTACGATACACCCCAACATCCAACGGTGTATAGAGGACCCCCTTATTACCCTCCTCCCCCTTATCAACAACCATACCCTACTATTCCCACCCCACCCATGAGTGGACCCGCATAGACACCCATGATGCGCCCGACCGTTCAACCAAGTTCTGGTACCCCCTCTACCTCAGCTTACACCCTGAGCACTAGCGAAAGCGCTATGCCTTCCTATGTACCCTACGAGTCAGTATCACAAAATAACCTGTACTTCCCATTTCCTGGTCCTCCACAACCCATTAATCCTCCACAAGGACATCCACATGCTGGGGTTAACTTTGTTCATCCCTCTCCCATTCAACAATTTCAAAATTTTGAACAACTTAATATGGAAAATTCGGCCCATTAGTCAAATAATGCCAAAAANTGAACACACTAAGCCAGTTCTAGGTGGAACCTAGAGATGAGCATTGGATAGCTGCAAAGAATGTTCTAAGGTATATCCATGGGACACTAAACTATGGTTTAAGATATACATCATCTAGTGATACACAACCTCATGGATTCACAGATTCAGATTGGGCAGGAAGTGCAGAAGACATAAAGAGTACTTTAGGGATGTGTTTCAGCTTGGGATCCGCTATGATATCTTGGGGCAGAAGGAAACAAAATTTTGTAGCACTCAGTACAAAATAAGAAGAATATATCGTAGCATGTGAGGCATGTACATAAGAAATATGGATGAGAAAGCTGATTTTTGGATTATTTGATCAGATTCCATGTTCGACCATAATACACTGTGACAATCAGAGTTGTATAAGGCTATCAGAACACCCAGTGTTTCATGAATGGTCGAAACACATTGATATCAAATACTAATTTATTCGAGATCAATTCCATGAAGGAGAAGTGAAGCTCCAGTATATCCCCACAGATGAACAGATAACAGATATCCTGACAAAGCCTCTATTCATAATAAAGTTTTCATATTTCCGAGACAAATTGGGGATTGTGGAAATAACTCCCTTAGTTGAAAGGGAAGAGACTCTCCAGGTTGGGAGGGAGCACTAACATATCATTGATTTGAGGAAAATCATTTTCAAGTTCAAAAAATGGTCCATCTTGGGCAGTTCCTTTCTAGTTCAGAAAGTGATTGAGATTTCTGATGGATAGGCATTTTCTAGTTCGGAAAATGGTCCAAATCGAACGATAATTTTTGTAATGAAAATGGTTTGATGGATTGTTGATGTACTATAGACAACAATCTCCCTTGTGGTTAACTTGGGAAATGGTCTAGGATAGTCTCTCTTCTTGACAGTCACTCTTAGTAGTGGTCAATAAGACTGGTCCACCTCGTCGGATAATCATTCTTTTGAAGCTCACAGTTGTGAGCATTTTCGAAGAATGGTCTGTTTTTTGAGGTTGGTGTAGGACAATCATTTCCTTATGAAATGGTCGGGACAATCATTCCCTAGGGAATATTCATTCTCTCTAGGTTTCACTTTGTTTAGTGCTGGAGGAATGGCCCAGAGAGGTGAATGGTCCAGGTTCAACAATCAGGGACATGCATTCCCTAGGGTAGATTCATTATCTCCAGGGTTCACTTTATTTAGTGCCGAAGGAATGGACCAGATAGGGAATGGTCCAAGCTCTGAAATCAGGACAATTATTCTTCCTTGCTTGAGAAGAATAGTCCAGATAGCCCATCATTGATGTTCTACTTTGAGGGCATATTCTCTTCTAGATCTCACAAATTTGAGTGGAAGAATGGCCTAGATGACTCAATTTATATCATAACATTGTTTCTATGCAAGTTGATATCAGTTGATATGATTACTATGGAGACTGTATGTCTCCAGACAATAGAGGTATGCTACTGTGGTGGATATGTTCCAATGTTTGTGACTATGTGTCATGGATTGAGTAGTTGTGTACTACTGTGGATAAATATAGTTGTGTTCTATTAGTTGACATTGTACAATTTTCATGGAGATTATCCAATTGGATAATANTGAACACACTAAGCCAGTTCTAGGTGGAACCTAGAGATGAGCATTGGATAGCTGCAAAGAATGTTCTAAGGTATATCCATGGGACACTAAACTATGGTTTAAGATATACATCATCTAGTGATACACAACCTCATGGATTCACAGATTCAGATTGGGCAGGAAGTGCAGAAGACATAAAGAGTACTTTAGGGATGTGTTTCAGCTTGGGATCCGCTATGATATCTTGGGGCAGAAGGAAACAAAATTTTGTAGCACTCAGTACAAAATAAGAAGAATATATCGTAGCATGTGAGGCATGTACATAAGAAATATGGATGAGAAAGCTGATTTTTGGATTATTTGATCAGATTCCATGTTCGACCATAATACACTGTGACAATCAGAGTTGTATAAGGCTATCAGAACACCCAGTGTTTCATGAATGGTCGAAACACATTGATATCAAATACTAATTTATTCGAGATCAATTCCATGAAGGAGAAGTGAAGCTCCAGTATATCCCCACAGATGAACAGATAACAGATATCCTGACAAAGCCTCTATTCATAATAAAGTTTTCATATTTCCGAGACAAATTGGGGATTGTGGAAATAACTCCCTTAGTTGAAAGGGAAGAGACTCTCCAGGTTGGGAGGGAGCACTAAAATATCATTGATTTGAGGAAAATCATTTTCAAGTTCAAAAAATGGTCCATATTGGGCAGTTCCTTTCTAGTTCAGAAAGTGATTGAGATTTCTGATGGATAGGCATTTTCTAGTTCGGAAAATGGTCCAAATCGAATGATAATTTTTGTAATGAAAATGGTTTGATGAATTGTTGATATACTATAGACAACAATCTCCCTTGTGGTTAACTTGGGAAATGGTCTAGGATAGTCTCTCTTCTTGACAACCACTCTCAGTAGTGGTCAAGAAGACTGGTCCACCTCGTCGGATAATCATTCTTTTGAAGCTCACAGTTGTGAGCATTTTCGAAGAATGGTCTGTTTTTTGAGGTTGGTGTAGGACAATCATTTCCTTACGAAATGGTCTGGACAATCATTCCCTAGGGAATATTCATTCTCTCTAGGTTTCACTTTGTTTAGTGCTGGAGGAATGGCCCAGAGAGGTGAATGGTCCAGGTTCAACAATCAGGGACATGCATTCCCTAGGGTAGATTCATTATCTCCAGGGTTCACTTTATTTAGTGCCGAAGGAATGGACCAGATAGGGAATGGTCCAAGCTCTGAAATCAGGACAATTATTCTTCCTTGCTTGAGAAGAATAGTCCAGATAGCCCATCATTGATGTTCTACTTTGAGGGCATATTCTCTTCTAGATCTCACAAATTTGAGTGGAAGAATGGCCTAGATGACTCAATTTATATCATAACATTGTTTCTATGCAAGTTGATATCAGTTGATATGATTACTATGGAGACTGTATGTCTCCAGACAATAGAGGTATGCTACTGTGGTGGATATGTTCCAATGTTTGTGACTATGTGTCATGGATTGAGTAGTTGTGTACTACTGTGGATAAATATAGTTGTGTTCTATTAGTTGACATTGTACAATTTTCATGGAGATTATCCAATTGGATAATAGTGACGGTGCTCATGATTTAATTAGTCTGTGTGGCTATGATGATGCTACCAGTTGAATGGTCTATTTGTGCTCAAGACCATTATCAGTTATACCTCCCTATCTAGGAGGGAGTGTTGATATTAYGGTATATTCGGGAGGTGTCAACCACCATTGTGACCTTTGACAAGATTATAATATTTCGGAAGCAAGAAAAGAAGTAAATGTAACCCTAGAAGAGATGTCGGCTAAGAGAGATAATTAATATGAATTAATTAGTACCCAGAATGAGAAGTCGGCCCAAGCAATCTGCTAGAACTAGTATAAATATAGGGTGTCATTCTTCACTTTACACACAACTCTCAGAATCGCAGATAGACACTTGTGCGCACTACAGTTGAGTAGTCTTGTGTGCAAGTCCTGGAGAAGGTGTTGCCACAAGTTCTGAAGTCTATAGTTTCTATCTTTCTGGGTTGGACTCTCTGATCAACTTTGGTTATTTCTTGCTTGGTGCATTAGCCTTGCTTGGATATTGATTTTCTACCAAGATTCTTCTCTCCGTCAATGTCAAGGTGCTCGGGGGTGGATTCGACCTACGGTTGGGAGACAATAATGATATTTTCTATGGTTAAACGAGAACATTCTAACATGGACCTCCTAGTCAAGCCTCCATATGCGCAATTGAAACTAAGGATTTCATCCCATCGGGGCATATAGATCGGTTCAACAAACCTATCCCTACCCCCAATGCTTTTGAAGATGACAACATGACCAACATCTCCCCCACTGTCAAAATTGACATTTCTGTCAAACCAGGAATCATAGAGGAAATCTCCATTGGCGTCCCATGCTCCCCGAAAGAACTCACAACTTACAAATCTATCTTCCAGGAATACCAGGACATTTTTGCATGGTCACACACAGATATGCTCAACCTTGATTCTTATATTGTCTAGAATCATATTGAAAAATGGCCTGATATCACCCATGTACGTTAAAATCAATACCCACTGCACCCATCCAAAGCAGCAACCATCAAAGCCGAAATTGACAAACTAAGCACTGTCGGGTTCATATACCCATCGCATACACATCATGGGTTTCCAACCTCGTCCTTGTCAACAAAAAACAGGGCACCATTTGCATCTGCACTGAATTTCATGATCTCAATCATGCTTGTCCCAAAGACAACTTTCCTTCTCCTTTCATCGACCAAATTATCGATGAAAACACCGACCATGAGGCCTTGTCCTCCATGGACAGATTCTCTGGCTACAATCAAATACAGATCCACTGGATGAAGACCTTCGGTCTTCATTACAGAAAAATGAGGTAGCCAAAAAATGGTCGAAGGCCACCTTTGACTGCCATGCCAACCTTCGCTCATTTCACAAAGGAGACCTCGTTCTTGCCTATGATATCACTCACGATACCCACGGGCATGGAAAATTCAAGTCATTATGGCATGGAACCTACATCGTCAAACACTGCCTCACTAAAGGCGCATACATCCTGGCCTCTCCCGAAGGTTACCCTCTCAAAGAACCCATCAATGGGTTGTACTTAAAGAAATTTTATGCCTAAGCGTAGTCAGTCTACACTAGGCTTTTTATTTTTTGTACACTTTTTGTAGAGTTTTTAATCTTCTTTTTCTCCATGCCTTATGTCTAATCTACCATTTGTATTATTGACAGATGCCTCCTCCATCAGCCTACCACATTGGTTACGTTAACAGAGCTAGCCACTGGCCACAGAATCTCGCTTCGGTCGCTTGGGCCCTCTATACCCCCTCACATGAACTGCTCCAATCCAACAACATCTGTTTGGACTTAGTAACCAATAACCAATCTAAATAAATAGTCATCCTTGACCTCCTCAATGAGGTCAATCATTGTCATATTCACCACCTTAGTGTCTTATTAGATTCCCAGCTTGTCTTCCTATAGCTTAACAATGTGTATCATGTCCGCGATCCTTACCTCTTCCACAAATACCTACAAGTTAGACTTTTATCTCGACATTTTGATTGAATCACATTTACACATATTCCATGACAATTCAATCAAATAGAAGATAACATGGCTAACCTAGTGTTAGATTGGCATTCATCACATCAAGACACCATTACACATACATAAATAATAAAAAATCTATCACAACATATAGATTAGACATCATAAAAGAAATCACAAAAAATCATCACATGTGAACATCACAGAGATCACAAACATGTATATCCTTATATATATATATATATATATATATATA
>JZKD02S0181153.1:0-22843 GCA_000966675.3 Picea glauca
ATTAAAGTAGTTTGTTGTTGTTATTGCTTATTAGGTAGATATTTTTCTTTTGCTTATTGTAATGATTAAGTTAATTTTCTTTAAGTAGGGTTTTCATTTGCCTTCTTAGAACTATCCATCGATCCTTTGTTCAAAAGTTACTTAGGTTACATAGTTTAAGTTTCTTAGTAGAGTTTGATCATTAGTAGTCTTTGCTTGAGTAGATTAGCCCTTCAATATCTCGTTTCCTTAGTTATACTATACTACAAGACTTTCTAACTTGAAATATATATTGCTACAACTCCCCGGGTTGACAATTTAATTGAGGGTTTTTTAGTGTGTTTTTAGTGCATATAAAACACCCATCATTTTTGGCGTCATTGTCGGAGAGTTGTCTCAAGGTAGGAAATAGTTAGGAACTAGATCACTTTTAAACCTTAGCATTAGTTTGGTAGCGAGGGGACTTTAAGACTAGAGGTAAGAACTTGTGCATCTGCTATAGCAGGTTCCCCCAAACCCAATGGTAGTTTTTCTTTTGTTTTTGTTTACTTTCATGAATACACCTAGAGACCCAAAAGGTAGATATATTAAATATAAATTAGATCTTTCAACCAAGGTTCCTTTCAAACTTCTTGGGGAAAGGAACGTTCCACTCATAAGCTCCACAGACTGATACTGAAAAATAGGAGCTAGATCAATCCAAAGAGCTAAAGTAGTCTCTGAAGAGACTAAGACAGGGGGAACTATAGACCAAAAAGTTGAAGCATTAGTAATAGTGGGACATGAGGCAAGACCACTTGAGCCTTTCGCAGAACCAAGCAATACAACCTTTGTTTTCTTACCAACATCAAGAGATCCTAACTTTGTGGACATCATCTTTGTGTGAATGAAGTTTTATCAAATGGAAAGATGAACTCAGAAGAAACCATTATCCTCAGGGAACTTTTTCAAATTCTAGTAGCATTCGGGGTTTCTTCTTTTCAAGAGGAACATATATTGGCAGTAGCCAAAAGTATATCTATCTGTCCAGAAATATTAGAAGAATCAAGGTCCTATGAGATACAAAATAATTTTCCTTTCCAAACTATGAAGGAAGATGAAAAATTATGGACTACATCCAGTGGAGAGCAAGCATTAATAGCTGAGATTGAGGAGTTCTCAACATCCATCTCAACAGATCCTTTATGTACCTCAGAAATCAATCATCCAAAAGAAGAGGATTTGCATAGCATGACAAAGGAGAGCATAGAAATTAGTGTTGATGAACATCAAGATTACATTGAAATTTGGTTTTNGGTGTATTCATGAAAGTAAACAAAAACAAAAGAAAAACTACCATTGGGTTTGGGGGAACCTGCTATAGCAGATGCACAAGTTCTTACCTCTAGTCTTAAAGTCCCCTCGCTACCAAACTAATGCTAAGGTTTAAAAGTGATCTAGTTCCTAACTATTTCCTACCTTGAGACAACTCTCCGACAATGACGCCAAAAATGATGGGTGTTTTATATGCACTAAAAACACACTAAAAAACCCTCAATTAAATTGTCAACCCGGGGAGTTGTAGCAATATATATTTCAAGTTAGAAAGTCTTGTAGTATAGTATAACTAAGGAAACGAGATATTGAAGGGCTAATCTACTCAAGCAAAGACTACTAATGATCAAACTCTACTAAGAAACTTAAACTATGTAACCTAAGTAACTTTTGAACAAAGGATCGATGGATAGTTCTAAGAAGGCAAATGAAAACCCTACTTAAAGAAAATTAACTTAATCATTACAATAAGCAAAAGAAAAATATCTACCTAATAAGCAATAACAACAACAAACTACTTTAATGAACCTACTCAAATTCAATAAGCAACTATCCTATGAAAGCAAGTAAATAAGCAAGCAACTATCCTATCAAAGCAAAATAGACAAGCAAGCAAATACTCTATTAAAGAAAATAAGCAAGTAATCAAACAACTAACGCACCTATGATAACTTCTACAATAATTAAACTAATCAATAAGAAACTAATTAAGCTAAGAAGCAAGTAAACTTTATTCTAAAATTAAACCTCGCAACTATTTCTAATCTATGAAAGGAAATCTACTTAATTGAAAGCAAGAGGAATTAACAACTAAGCTTTAATCTATGATAAGCAAAGTACTCTTTAATCTACCAAAGCAAAAAGACTATCCATCCTACAAAATCAAGGGAACTATATTCTAATGTATGAAAGTAAGAGAACTATCTTCTAATCTATGAAAGAAAGAAAACGATCTTCTAATCTATGAAAACTTAAATATAGTGTTTATGGTTATGTCTCTGGTGTCTTATGATATCACGATGGCACTTGACAATGAACGATAATTCAAGAGGGATAAACTCTATATTGACTTCAAATAATAAAGTGAAAAGTGTGAATTAGGCAATCCAATGAGAATTTGGCAATTATGAAAACAACATTAAATATCCTGCATATCCATATGATTATTGATCATGAATTAATCATCAATAGTATAAATAGATTTTTCTAATAAATTCAATTGCATTCTAGGCTAATGAAGAAAATTCATAATACACTAAACTCAATAATTAACTACAAATTGAAATTGCAATTTAGATTTAAGAAAGAAACTGCATGAAGAAAACTAAGCTACTTCTATCTTAACAATTCAAATTTCCAAAATGAGGAAATACTCATAAACATAAGTTAAACACTATGTCAGCATATGATAATAAATTAAATGAGTAAACTAACTAACAAATAGGTAATAAAAACTAAACACCAATTAAATAAGCAATCTGAAAATAAAAACTAAAACTAACACTATCCATCCACCGAAGCTCTCTTAAAGAAAGCATGCATTAAAATTATGTTCTAAAGCTCTGTTTGAAACTCTAACTAATATATTTCAGCACACATAAATTCTAGTGTATTATTTAATCACACATGGGTTAGTGGCTTAATCTTAAGATTATTTATACTAACTAAGAAGTCATTGCATACTAACAAGATCCTTCATATTAACCTGTGAAAGGAAACTAACACAATTAAACTATAACAACAATTTATACAATGAGAAAACAACATGACAATTCATGTACAGGAGAAGAAATAAAAAGACATCTACGCTATTTAATTCAGAAGTAAATACATAGGATAGTTACCCAGACTACTGGTGGGCTCCCCAGCAAGTCATGGTCACTCTTCAAATGCACACCATGAACTTCAACAAAGGGATTTCGCCATTAAAACTAAAAACACAAGTTTTACACAGTCTCGCAAAACGAAAATGACAAAATTGAGCTAAAATTGTCTTTGTCTCTAGCACATGACTTCTTAACTATTTTTTGACCACTGAGGTGGTATTTATAAGCTTTACAAACTGAGAGGTCGACCACTAGAGGGTCGATCCTCTTCTAAAAATAGTAGATTGCATTTAAGATGCCCTAACTACCAAAATAAGGCGAGCCAATAATTTCCCACCATAACAATCCAAATCGAGTTGTCAAGAGTTCAATAGTTGGAGGCCACAAGCACAAGCAAAACCCATGTTTCTGATTCGTCCATCATTGGTTGCCAATACAATAACCACCAAATCGCCCATCGTTTTTGCGCAGGATGAAGTGTCGGATGGAGTACCAGACTGAGTATCGGATGGAGTACCAGATTGAGTGCCGAAAGAAAAACAAATATAATATTTTTCCCTGTGACACCAAAAAATGCAAATTAGATTCCTGAAAACATCAAAACATACTGAATTACACTCAAGATCATCATAAAACATCAATTATGCATACCTGGTGTGGATCATAGCGATTTGACACAAAATCTCTTCAAAAACTTCTTCAAAACATGAAAATGCATATACACATTCGGCAAAAAGGATCTAATTAACATCAAAAAATCGATCATATCACGGGCTCAACATTACCCCAACACCTAAGATTCTGCAGGTCCCATTGCAAACAAAAATAAATTGTCGTTCATGACTAAACTTGCGAAGGAGGGGGTGGATTAGCTTTAGAAGCTTCTTCCTCTTGCCTGGGGGATTTTGTCTTGGGCCTTTTGTGATGTTTCAATTACATCCAGAGACTATTATTGGTAGCAGTTATATCATCAACAAAATGTTGTATAGAATTCATCTTGGTTTGTAGGACAACGTTATCATGGCGTAAATGAAAACTTAGTATTTCATGCTCTCTAAGTTTTAACTAGAGGGTTTGGAGTTTTTGGAGGCTATTTATGACATGTGAGGAAGCCTTGAGATTTATATTATACCCTTGATCCTTTAAACCATGCAAAACAACAATTTTACCTCTGCAAAATTAGTTCCAAAAGTGACTTCCCAAAAGCGCAACAATTATGGCCTGATGAACTTGTGAAAAATTGGTATCAAAGTGACACCTTTAACTACAAGATAGNCTATGAAAGGAAACTAACACAATTAAACTATAACAACAATTTATACAATGAGAAAACAACAGGACAATTCATGTACAGGAGAAGAAATAAAAAGACATCTACGCTATTTAATTCAGAAGTAAATACATAGGATAGTTACCCAGACTACTGGTCGGCTCCCTAGAAAGTCATGGTCACTCTTCAAATGCACACCATGAACTTCAACAAAGGGATTTCACCATTAAAACTAAAAACACAAGTTTTACACAGTCTCGCAAAACGAAAATGACAAAATTGAGCTAAAATTGTCTTTGTCTCTAGCACATGACTTCTTAACTATTTTCTGACCACTGAGGTGGTATTTATAAGCTTTACAAACAGAGAGGTCGACCACTAGAGGGTCGATCCTCTTCTAAAAACAGTAGATTGCATTTAAGATGCCCTAACTACCAAAATAAGGCGAGCCAATAATTGCCCACCATAACAATCCAAATCGAGTTGTCAAGAGTTCAATAGTTGGAGGCCACAAGCAAAAGCAGAACCCATGTTTCTGATTCGTCCATCATTGGTTGTCAATACAATAACCACCAAATCACCCATCATTTTTGTGCAGGATGAAGTGTCGGATGGAGTACCAAACTGAGTATCGAATGGAGTACCAGACTAAGTGCCGAAAGAAAAACAAATATAAGATTTTTCCCTGTGACACCAAAAAATGCAAATTAGATTCCTGAAAACATAAAAACATACTGAATTACACTCAAGATCATCATAAAACATCAGTTATGCATACCTGGCGTGGATCATAGCGATTTGACACAAAATCTCTTCAAAACATGAAAATGCATATACACATTCGGCAAAAAGGATCTAATTAACATCAAAAAATCGATCATATCACGGGCTCAACATTACCCCAACACCTAATATTTTGCAGGTCCCATTGCAAACAAAAATAAATTGTCGTTCATGACTAAACTTGCGAAGGAGGGGGTGGATTAGCTTTAGAAGCTTCTTCCTCTTGCCTGGGGGATTTTGTCTTGGGCCTTTTGTGATGTTTCAATTACATCCAGAGACTATTATTGGTAGCAGTTATATCATCAACAAAATGTTGTATAGAATTCATCTTGGTTTGTAGGACAACGTTATCATGGCGTAAATGAAAACTTAGTATTTCATGCTCTCTAAGTTTTAACTAGAGGGTTTGGAGTTTTTGGAGGCTATTTATGACATGTGAGGAAGCCTTGAGATTTATATTATACCCTTGATCCTTTAAACCATGCAAAACAACAATTTTACCTCTGCAAAATTAGTTCCAAAAGTGACTTCCCAAAAGCGCAACAATTATGGCCTGATGAACTTGTGAAAAATTGGTATCAAAGTGACACCTTTAACTACAAGATAGAAAATCCTGTGTAAAACATGAGAGAGGTTTTTGTTTTTGAATACGTCCTTGATAAAAAAATCTCTTGTTTTTCTAAAATTCATTTCCAGTTGTTAGGAAAACACGAAAATAAAACATGACTAAAACAAGAAAAATATAGTGTTTTTTTTTTTTTTTTTTTTCCTGAAAAACTAGGTCTCTAAGATGATTGAATATATCCCAAACCATAACATATATTCAAAAATTTAGAAAGGTTATTGTGTTTTGGTATGTTATGAACAAATATATCCTCCACGGTTCAAAATTACTTTCCCATTTGTTCATTATCCCAGCTTGAAGTTGGTTACTCAAAATTTGCAGAAGCGCAACATGCTCTTAGCAGAATCTCAATGTGTTATTTAAGAGGGATTTTGGAGGCCTTCCCGGAGGATTTTTGGTCTGAAATTGGTATGGTTGGAAATTTTATGATGTCTTCTATATAATGGAACCATAAAGCACTACAAATTCCTTCTCCAAACCTCTGAAAAACTGACTTGAAGTCAAGTTGTCCAAATGTGCAGAAACCCTTCTATAGTGACTGTATTTGGGAAATTTCTCTCAAATAATAACACATGTACATAAAATGAAGGAGGTTTTTGTTTCCTGGTCTATGATTGACAAAACTATATTTCACTTTTGTCAAATGCATCTTCCTTAATTCAGAAACCAATTTTGAAGTAAAACTTTGACCAAGACAATCATTTGAAAATTTATGACAAGGAGGGATAACATGACCATGTTGAAAATTTATGAACTTGGATGATTGGAGGGAGTAGTAATGACATCTAGACACACTAATGACCATTTTACAACCAAAATATTTCAAATTTTAATTGAGAATTTTATTTTGAAAATATAACAATTTGACCTAATAACCCTATCAATCACATGAAAGAGTAAATTTGATCATTGGTGACTGACATAACTGAAAAATACTAACAAAAGGCTTGCTTTGTACTAGTAGGCATGGTGAACATGAGAATTTTTATAGCATGTCATCGATCTAATTCAAACAACTATCCCTCTTTTCAAAATCTTGTAATACAGATGATAGTAAGTATTTAGCAATTGTTATCGCTCTATATTTATCACAAAGAGTAGTTAAGTATACGAAGTGTTCTATAGCATAAACATAAAAATGAACAGTAAGATTATAACACACACAATGATGCCAACAATATATAATTTAACATAACAATACAGACAACTATTGATATAATATCCCAAGACATTCTAAAAAGAGAGTATGACAAAATTTTGACAGAAATCTGACTTCCTCTTATCATGGGTTTTCTATACAAATGGGCAGTGCTTAGCATTGTTTAGCTCATGAAACTCCCCCCAGACCGAAGATATGGCACATCCTCATGCCATGAATTAACAATAGGATTCTTGGTCTTTACTGCTTTTAGAGGGGGTTAGCAATAGGCTTCTTGGTCTTCTTGCCTAATGAGGCTGCAAGGGTATCAACAAGTTTCTTGGAATTTTGGTCTGGTAAAGGATTAGATTGAGCATGAGGGTTTGGGTGGAGCAACAGTTCATACATCAAGAGTCTTCTTGCTATTCTTGATTTTAATATGAGGGTTTGAAAATTGGTAAATGAACTCATCCCAGGTTTTCCCTTGTTTTTCTAAGTCAGCTAAGACAAATAGTTTGATAAGGCTGTGGTGAAATAGGTTGTTATGGGGATTAGTTACATTCTTCCTTACTTGGGAAGAAATCTTCTCGAGACTCTTTAAGAATTTAAATGGAAAATTCAATGGATTATTAAACTGAAAGTGAGCTAATAATCGAAAGTGACAGGCTTTAAAGATGAAATATCTACCTTCACATGTTATCAATCTGGTGATGACTATGAGAGGGTTGATTAGGTCCTCTTTTATCCGCTCGTTCGATTATCCCTTAGCTCCATAGATGTTCTAAAATTCAGGTTTGAAAACCATGTTATAGCTTTCTCTTGGAAACTAGTGGTATTTAAGCCAACGGTCTCCAACTCTTGGGAGATTTTTGGCTGAGGCAATTGATTCCTCAAAGACCACAGACACAGTGAATAGGAGAAGAGGCAGGCTAAGATTTTTCCATTACTATTTTTTTTTCCATTGTGCTTACACAATCCATTCCTCTATATTGCATTCTATAAGGCATGCAATCATGACTCTGTAATGAACAATTTGTAATGAAAATAAACCAGTTAAGTGGTATGTTAAGGAAATGTACAACAATTTATAACACACGGGGAATTATCATTTCAAAAATAAAATAATTGTTGATATAATAACTTGTATTATGAAAACAACACACATAATGTTTTACGAATATTTACGGTTTTACCTAGTCATGCCACAAGCCGGTACCCACTGCCAGTAGACTTGTTCAGTATCCCGGTGGGTTAGCCTCTTACACCCTCAGATATTGGCCCTCCATCTTTTAATATTTTAGTATAAGATTGTTTTATGCAATAAGATGGGGGGACATCTCTGAAAACAAATTTTTATTTCTTTTTATTGAGATGGTATTTATGTTGGAGGATGAATTTCGTTATGTATATCCCTTAGTGATCGTCCTAATGTAAGCGGTACTTAAGTGGACATGGCCTATTTAAAGATATGATATAATCCAGCTATTTTGTGTGTAGTGAATGGTACCAATGAGAAAGAACAAAAAGGTATCTCTAAGCTCAACTCACTTTCTTATTTTGTAAGTTATTGTGATGTTTCCATCACTAACTGCTAATTATACCTCCTTGTTACTCTTTAATAAAGATAATTTACTCACTTACTCAGGTTTCTTGGAGAAACTCTATGAGATACGTCTAGGCTTGATGGTTACGATGTCACTTCCTTATATAGTGGTGAAGGTTCAAGAGAAACTACTTCTTAAGATGCCATGAGAAAAAGAAGATGAAAATATTTTGCAAAAACATGGCTAACTACAACATGTCATTATTCATTTGATGCTTAGGAGACAACAAGGTTCAAGCATAACAATGTTTTGAAGAGAAATTATTCTTTTATTTCTCCTTGAAATTGTCTACCCTTGGTGATATAAATACCTACAGAGATCTCTAAAACTGTTTCCAAAAACCACACTCTAAGATATAATAAACTAATGAGATCAATGATATCATGTCATAGGAACATGTATCTCATAGTTCTTTTATTAAAATAAAATGTAAAATGAGGTTGCATTAGACTTTAATCTAAACTAACAACACACAGCTTCTATTTACTATCCTACCCTACCTAAAAAGAAAAGGAAAATCTATATTAAAGTGTAAGAACTCTTCCAATGTAACCATCTACAGAGAAGATAAGAAACATATTCATACCCATATATGAAAAGGTTACAGTAGTGATTACCTAGATATGAAGAACCAACCAACCTATTTGTTTTGGCATTAGAAGGTGTTGAAGAAGAGAATAGTATTGTGTCCTGATGAAATCTTGAAACAAAATTCAATGTGATCTTGATGTTCATCAATAGTAATTTCTATGCTCTCCTTCATCATGCTATGCAGATCCTCTTCTTTTTGGATGATTGATTTATGAAGGTATAAAGGATCCGCTGAGATGGATGTTGAGAACTCATCAATCTCGGGACTTAATGATTGCTCTCCACTGGATGTAGTCCATAATTTTTTATCTTCCTTTGCAGTTTGGCAAGGAAAATCATTTCATAGATCATAGGACCTTGATTCTTCTAATATTTCCGGAGAGGTAGATATACTTTTGGTTGCTGCCAAAATATGTTCTTATTGAAAAGAAAAAAACATGACTACTACTAGGATTTGAGAAAGTTCCCTCAGGCTAATGGTTGCTTCTGAGTTCATCTTTCCATTTGACAAAACTTGGTTCACACAAAGATGATGTCCACAAAGTTAGGATCTCCTGATGGTGGTAATAAAACAAGGGTTATGTTTCTTGGTTCTGTGGAAGGCTCGAGTGGTCTTGCATATTGTTTCACTATTACTGATGCTTCAACTTTTTGGTGTATAGTGCCCCCTGTCTTAGTCTCTTCAGAGATTAAATTATCTCTTTGGGTTGAGGTAGCTCCTGTTTTTTGGTATCAGTCTGTGGAGCTTATGAATGGAACGTTTCTTCCCCCAAGAAGGTCGGAAGGAACCTTGCTTGAAAGATCTAATTTAGATTTAATATACTTACCTTTTAGGTCTCTAGGTCTATTCATGAAAGTAAACAAAAAAAGTAAAGAAAAACTACCATTGGGTTTGGGGGAACCTGCTATAGCAGATGTGCAGGTTCTTACCTCTCGTATTAAAGTTCCCCCACCACCAAACTAATGCTAAGGTTTAAAAGTGATCTAGTTCCTAACTATTTCCTACCTTTAGACAACTCCCCAACAATGACACCAAAAATGATGGGTGTTCTATATGCACTAAAAACACACTAAAATACCCTCAATTAAATTGTCAACCTGAGGTAAGTAAACTTAGAGATGTAGCAATATATATACCAAGGTAGAAAGGATGGTAGTATAGTCTAACTAAGGAAACATGATATTGAAGGGCTAATCTACTCGATAAAAGACTACTAATGATCAAACCCTACTAAGAAACTTAAACTATGTAACCTAAGTAAATTTTGGACAAATGATCGATGGATAGTTCTAAGAAGGAAAATGAAAACCCTACTTAAAGAAAATTAACTTAATCATGGCAATAAGCAAAAACAAACTATCTACCTAATAAGAAATAACAACAACAAACTACTTTAATTAACCTAGTCAAATTCAATAAACAACTATCCTATGAAAAAAAGTAAATAAGCAAGCAACTACCCTATCAATGAAAAATAGACAAGCAAACAACTATTCTATTAAAACAAATAAGAAAGTAAGAAAACAACTAACTAACCTATGATAATGTCTACAACAAGTAAACTAATCAATAAGTAACTTATTAAGCTACGAAGCAAGTAAACTTTATTCTAAAATTAAACTTCGCAACTGTTTATAATTTATGAAAGGAAATCTACTTAATTGAAAGAAAGATGAATTAACAATAAATCTTTAATCTATGATAAGCAAATTACTCTTTAATCTACCAAAGAAAAAATACTATCTATCCTACAAAATCAAGAGAACTAGCTTCTAATCTATGAAAGTAAGAAAACTCTCTTCTAATCTATGAAAACTCAAATATAGTGCTGATGTTTATGTCTCTGGCGTCTTATGATATCACGATGACACTTGACAATGAACGATAGATCAAGAGGGATAAAATCGATATTAACTTCAAATAGCAAAGTGAAAAGTGTGCATTAGGCAACCCAATGAGAATTTAGCCATTATGAAAACAACATTAACAATCCTGCATATCCATGTGATTATTGATCATGCATTAATCATGAACAGTATAAATAAATTATTCTAATAAATTCAATTGTATTCTAGGCTAATGAAGCAAATTCATACTACACTAAAATCAATAATTAACTATGAATTGAAATTGCAATCTAGATCTAAGAAAGAAATTGCATGAAGAAAAATAAACTAGTTCTATCTTAACAATTCAAATTTGCAAAAAGAGGAAACATTCATAAACAGAAATTAAACACTATTTCAGCATATGACAAGAAATTAAATGAGTAAACTAACTAACAACTAGGTAAGAAAAACTAAACAACAATTAAATAAGCAATTTGAAAATAAAAATTAAAGCTAACACTATCCATCCACCAAAGCCCTATTAAAGAAAGCATGCATCAATTTTTTTTTCTAAAACTCTGTTTTAAACTCTAACTAATGTATTTCAACATACAAAAATTGTAGTCAATTATTTAATCACACAGGGGTTAGTGGCTTAAGCTTAAGCGTATTTACACTAACTAAGAAGTCATTGCATACTAACAAGATCCTTCATATTAACATGCAAAAGGAAACTAACACAATTAAAGTATAACAGTGATTTATACAGTGACAAACAAGATCATAATTTATGTACAGGAAAAGAAATAAAAAGACATCTATGCTATTTAATTCACAAGTAAATGAATAGGATAGTTACCCAGACTATTGGTGCCCCCCCCAGCAAGTCGTGGTCACTCTTCAAATGCACACCACAAACTTCAACAAAGCGATTTCACCATTAAAACGAAAAACCCAGGTTTTACACAGTCTGGCAAAACAAAAATGGAAAAACAAAGCTAAAATTGTCTTTGTCTCTAATACATTACTTCTTAACTATTGTCTGACCACTAAGGTGGTATTTATAAGATTTACAAACTGAGAGGTCGACCACTGGAGGGTCGACCCTCTTCTAAAAATATTAAATTGCATTTAGGATGCCCTAACTACCGAAATATCGCAAGCCAATAATCACCCACCATAACAACCCAAATCGAGTTTTCAAGAGTTCAATAGCTGGAGGCCGCGAGCACGAGCAAAACCCATGTTTCCGATTCGTCCATCACTTTCCGCCAATACCATAACCTCCAAATCTCCCATCATTTTTGTGCAGGACAAAGTGCCAAACATAGTGTTGGATGGAGTATCGGACTGAGTGCTATATGGAGTACCAGATTGAGTGCCGAAAGCAAAAAAAAGCTACGATTTTTCCCGGTGACACCAAAAAATGCGAATTAGATTCTTGAAAACATAAAAACATATTGAATTACACTCAAGATCATCATAAAACATGAGTTATGCATACTTGGTGTGGATCATAGCAATTTTCCACAAGATCTCTTCAAAAACTTCTTCAAAACATGAAAATGCATATACACATTTAACAAAAAGGATCTAATTAACGTCATAAAATCGGTCATATCATGGGCCAAATAGTACCCAATCTAACAATTCTTCAACTTCTAAATCACCTTCATACATCATGACTTATATTTTTTCTCTGGCTCCTATTCTCGAAACAACTCTTAGAAGTCATTCTTCCGCAGGTTCTCCTTCTGCAACTCCTTCTTCTTCTACCTCTTCACTTTCTGCTTCGCTAATGTCACCAACATCTAGTGCTATCCTCTGTGTTGTTTCCATGGCATCCAATCTCATTTGATGCCTCATTTCTTCTTCCATTTCTGGATTCGCTACAGGTCTATCCCTGCGCCTTCTATGTGGCATGATTCCATTGCTTTGATTTCCCTTTCTCTAACCTGATGCTATCAAACAGAGCTATTTCACCTATTTCTTATGTCTACAAGCAAAGTCACATTTTAATACCACTTGATAGTATCAAACTATCTCCTCTATCTCCTATGCATGTTGTTTGCAAGAAAAATCAGACTCTGATATCACTTGATGCAGACCCCCNAAATTTTATGATGTCTTCTATATAATGGAACCATAAAGCACTACAAATTCCTTCTCCAAACCTCTGAAAAACTGACTTGAAGTCAAGTTGTCCAAATGTGCAGAAACCCTTCTATAGTGACTGTATTTGGGAAATTTCTCTCAAATAATAACACATGTACATAAAATGAAGGAGGTTTTTGTTTCCTGGTCTATGATTGACAAAACTATATTTCACTTTTGTCAAATGCATCTTCCTTAATTCAGAAACCAATTTTGAAGTAAAACTTTGACCAAGACAATCATTTGAAAATTTATGACAAGGAGGGATAACATGACCATGTTGAAAATTTATGAACTTGGATGATTGGAGGGAGTAGTAATGACATCTAGACACACTAATGACCATTTTACAACCAAAATATTTCAAATTTTAATTGAGAATTTTATTTTGAAAATATAACAATTTGACCTAATAACCCTATCAATCACATGAAAGAGTAAATTTGATCATTGGTGACTGACATAACTGAAAAATACTAACAAAAGGCTTGCTTTGTACTAGTAGGCATGGTGAACATGAGAATTTTTATAGCATGTCATCGATCTAATTCAAACAACTATCCCTCTTTTCAAAATCTTGTAATACAGATGATAGTAAGTATTTAGCAATTGTTATCGCTCTATATTTATCACAAAGAGTAGTTAAGTATACGAAGTGTTCTATAGCATAAACATAAAAATGAACAGTAAGATTATAACACACACAATGATGCCAACAATATATAATTTAACATAACAATACAGACAACTATTGATATAATATCCCAAGACATTCTAAAAAGAGAGTATGACAAAATTTTGACAGAAATCTGACTTCCTCTTATCATGGGTTTTCTATACAAATGGGCAGTGCTTAGCATTGTTTAGCTCATGAAACTCCCCCCAGACCGAAGATATGGCACATCCTCATGCCATGAATTAACAATAGGATTCTTGGTCTTTACTGCTTTTAGAGGGGGTTAGCAATAGGCTTCTTGGTCTTCTTGCCTAATGAGGCTGCAAGGGTATCAACAAGTTTCTTGGAATTTTGGTCTGGTAAAGGATTAGATTGAGCATGAGGGTTTGGGTGGAGCAACAGTTCATACATCAAGAGTCTTCTTGCTATTCTTGATTTTAATATGAGGGTTTGAAAATTGGTAAATGAACTCATCCCAGGTTTTCCCTTGTTTTTCTAAGTCAGCTAAGACAAATAGTTTGATAAGGCTGTGGTGAAATAGGTTGTTATGGGGATTAGTTACATTCTTCCTTACTTGGGAAGAAATCTTCTCGAGACTCTTTAAGAATTTAAATGGAAAATTCAATGGATTATTAAACTGAAAGTGAGCTAATAATCGAAAGTGACAGGCTTTAAAGATGAAATATCTACCTTCACATGTTATCAATCTGGTGATGACTATGAGAGGGTTGATTAGGTCCTCTTTTATCCGCTCGTTCGATTATCCCTTAGCTCCATAGATGTTCTAAAATTCAGGTTTGAAAACCATGTTATAGCTTTCTCTTGGAAACTAGTGGTATTTAAGCCAACGGTCTCCAACTCTTGGGAGATTTTTGGCTGAGGCAATTGATTCCTCAAAGACCACAGACACAGTGAATAGGAGAAGAGGCAGGCTAAGATTTTTCCATTACTATTTTTTTTTCCATTGTGCTTACACAATCCATTCCTCTATATTGCATTCTATAAGGCATGCAATCATGACTCTGTAATGAACAATTTGTAATGAAAATAAACCAGTTAAGTGGTATGTTAAGGAAATGTACAACAATTTATAACACACGGGGAATTATCATTTCAAAAATAAAATAATTGTTGATATAATAACTTGTATTATGAAAACAACACACATAATGTTTTACGAATATTTACGGTTTTACCTAGTCATGCCACAAGCCGGTACCCACTGCCAGTAGACTTGTTCAGTATCCCGGTGGGTTAGCCTCTTACACCCTCAGATATTGGCCCTCCATCTTTTAATATTTTAGTATAAGATTGTTTTATGCAATAAGATGGGGGGACATCTCTGAAAACAAATTTTTATTTCTTTTTATTGAGATGGTATTTATGTTGGAGGATGAATTTCGTTATGTATATCCCTTAGTGATCGTCCTAATGTAAGCGGTACTTAAGTGGACATGGCCTATTTAAAGATATGATATAATCCAGCTATTTTGTGTGTAGTGAATGGTACCAATGAGAAAGAACAAAAAGGTATCTCTAAGCTCAACTCACTTTCTTATTTTGTAAGTTATTGTGATGTTTCCATCACTAACTGCTAATTATACCTCCTTGTTACTCTTTAATAAAGATAATTTACTCACTTACTCAGGTTTCTTGGAGAAACTCTATGAGATACGTCTAGGCTTGATGGTTACGATGTCACTTCCTTATATAGTGGTGAAGGTTCAAGAGAAACTACTTCTTAAGATGCCATGAGAAAAAGAAGATGAAAATATTTTGCAAAAACATGGCTAACTACAACATGTCATTATTCATTTGATGCTTAGGAGACAACAAGGTTCAAGCATAACAATGTTTTGAAGAGAAATTATTCTTTTATTTCTCCTTGAAATTGTCTACCCTTGGTGATATAAATACCTACAGAGATCTCTAAAACTGTTTCCAAAAACCACACTCTAAGATATAATAAACTAATGAGATCAATGATATCATGTCATAGGAACATGTATCTCATAGTTCTTTTATTAAAATAAAATGTAAAATGAGGTTGCATTAGACTTTAATCTAAACTAACAACACACAGCTTCTATTTACTATCCTACCCTACCTAAAAAGAAAAGGAAAATCTATATTAAAGTGTAAGAACTCTTCCAATGTAACCATCTACAGAGAAGATAAGAAACATATTCATACCCATATATGAAAAGGTTACAGTAGTGATTACCTAGATATGAAGAACCAACCAACCTATTTGTTTTGGCATTAGAAGGTGTTGAAGAAGAGAATAGTATTGTGTCCTGATGAAATCTTGAAACAAAATTCAATGTGATCTTGATGTTCATCAATAGTAATTTCTATGCTCTCCTTCATCATGCTATGCAGATCCTCTTCTTTTTGGATGATTGATTTATGAAGGTATAAAGGATCCGCTGAGATGGATGTTGAGAACTCATCAATCTCGGGACTTAATGATTGCTCTCCACTGGATGTAGTCCATAATTTTTTATCTTCCTTTGCAGTTTGGCAAGGAAAATCATTTCATAGATCATAGGACCTTGATTCTTCTAATATTTCCGGAGAGGTAGATATACTTTTGGTTGCTGCCAAAATATGTTCTTATTGAAAAGAAAAAAACATGACTACTACTAGGATTTGAGAAAGTTCCCTCAGGCTAATGGTTGCTTCTGAGTTCATCTTTCCATTTGACAAAACTTGGTTCACACAAAGATGATGTCCACAAAGTTAGGATCTCCTGATGGTGGTAATAAAACAAGGGTTATGTTTCTTGGTTCTGTGGAAGGCTCGAGTGGTCTTGCATATTGTTTCACTATTACTGATGCTTCAACTTTTTGGTGTATAGTGCCCCCTGTCTTAGTCTCTTCAGAGATTAAATTATCTCTTTGGGTTGAGGTAGCTCCTGTTTTTTGGTATCAGTCTG
Source organism: Picea glauca (assembly GCA_000966675.3). Taxonomy (NCBI): domain Eukaryota; kingdom Viridiplantae; phylum Streptophyta; class Pinopsida; order Pinales; family Pinaceae; genus Picea; species Picea glauca. The sequence goes on from JZKD02S0181153.1 coordinate 16,729, forward strand.
TGGAGCTTATGAATGGAACGTTTCTTCCCCCAAGAAGGTCGGAAGGAACCTTGCTTGAAAGATCTAATTTAGATTTAATATACTTACCTTTTAGGTCTCTAGGTCTATTCATGAAAGTAAACAAAAAAAGTAAAGAAAAACTACCATTGGGTTTGGGGGAACCTGCTATAGCAGATGTGCAGGTTCTTACCTCTCGTCTTAAAGTTCCCCCACCACCAAACTAATTCTAAGGTTTAAAAGTGATCTAGTTCCTAACTATTTCCTACCTTCAGACAACTCCCCAACAATGACACCAAAAATGATGGGTGTTCTATATGCACTAAAAACACACTAAAATACCCTCAATTAAATTGTCAACCTGAGGTAAGTAAACTTAGAGATGTATAAATATATATACCAAGGTAGAAAGGATGGTAGTATAGTCTAACTAAGGAAACATGATATTGAAGGGCTAATCTACTCGATAAAATACTACTAATGATCGAACCCTACTAAGAAACTTAAACTATGTAACCTAAGTAAATTTTGGACAAATGATCGATGGATAGTTCTAAGAAGGAAAATGAAAACCCTACTTAAAGAAAATTAACTTAATCATGACAATAAGCAAAAACAAACTATCTACCTAATAAGAAATAACAACAACAAACTACTTTAATTAACCTACTCAAATTCAATAAACAACTATCCTATGAAAGAAAGTAAATAAGAAAGAAACTACCCTATCAATGAAAAATAGACAAGCAAACAACTATTCTATTAAAACAAATAAGAAAGTAAGCAAACAACTAACTAACCTATGATAATGTCTACAACAAGTAAACTAATCAATAAGCAACTTATTAAGCTACGAAGCAAGTAAACTTTATTCTAAAATTAAACTTCGCAACTATTTCTAATTTATGAAAGGAAATCTACTTAATTGAAAGCAAGATGAATTAACAATAAATCTTTAATCTATGATAAGAAAATTACTCTTTAATCTACCAAAGAAAAAAGACTATCTATCCTACAAAATCAAGAGAACTAGCTTCTAATCTATGAAAGTAAGAAAACTCTCTTCTAATCTATGAAAACTCAAATATAGTGTTGATGGTTATGTCTTTGGCGTCTTATGATATCACGATGACACTTGACAATGAACGATAATTCAAGAGGGATAAAATCGATATTAACTTCAAATAGCAAAGTGAAAAGTGTGCATTAGGCAACCCAATGAGAATTTAGCCATTATGAAAACAACATTAACAATCCTGCATATCCATGTGATTATTGATCATGCATTAATCATGAACAGTATAAATAAATTATTCTAATAAATTCAATTGTATTCTAGGCTAATGAAGCAAATTCATACTACACTAAAATCAATAATTAACTATGAATTGAAATTGCAATCTAGATCTAAGAAAGAAATTGCATGAAGAAAAATAAACTAGTTCTATCTTAACAATTCAAATTTGCAAAAAGAGGAAACATTCATAAACAGAAATTAAACACTATTTCAGCATATGACAAGAAATTAAATGAGTAAACTAACTAACAACTAGGTAAGAAAAACTAAACAACAATTAAATAAGCAATTTGAAAATAAAAATTAAAGCTAACACTATCCATCCACCAAAGCCCTATTAAAGAAAGCATGCATCAATTTTTTTTTCTAAAACTCTGTTTTAAACTCTAACTAATGTATTTCAACATACAAAAATTGTAGTCAATTATTTAATCACACAGGGGTTAGTGGCTTAAGCTTAAGCGTATTTACACTAACTAAGAAGTCATTGCATACTAACAAGATCCTTCATATTAACATGCAAAAGGAAACTAACACAATTAAAGTATAACAGTGATTTATACAGTGACAAACAAGATCATAATTTATGTACAGGAAAAGAAATAAAAAGACATCTATGCTATTTAATTCACAAGTAAATGAATAGGATAGTTACCCAGACTATTGGTGCCCCCCCCAGCAAGTCGTGGTCACTCTTCAAATGCACACCACAAACTTCAACAAAGCGATTTCACCATTAAAACGAAAAACCCAGGTTTTACACAGTCTGGCAAAACAAAAATGGAAAAACAAAGCTAAAATTGTCTTTGTCTCTAATACATTACTTCTTAACTATTGTCTGACCACTAAGGTGGTATTTATAAGATTTACAAACTGAGAGGTCGACCACTGGAGGGTCGACCCTCTTCTAAAAATATTAAATTGCATTTAGGATGCCCTAACTACCGAAATATCGCAAGCCAATAATCACCCACCATAACAACCCAAATCGAGTTTTCAAGAGTTCAATAGCTGGAGGCCGCGAGCACGAGCAAAACCCATGTTTCCGATTCGTCCATCACTTTCCGCCAATACCATAACCTCCAAATCTCCCATCATTTTTGTGCAGGACAAAGTGCCAAACATAGTGTTGGATGGAGTATCGGACTGAGTGCTATATGGAGTACCAGATTGAGTGCCGAAAGCAAAAAAAAGCTACGATTTTTCCCGGTGACACCAAAAAATGCGAATTAGATTCTTGAAAACATAAAAACATATTGAATTACACTCAAGATCATCATAAAACATGAGTTATGCATACTTGGTGTGGATCATAGCAATTTTCCACAAGATCTCTTCAAAAACTTCTTCAAAACATGAAAATGCATATACACATTTAACAAAAAGGATCTAATTAACGTCATAAAATCGGTCATATCATGGGCCAAATAGTACCCAATCTAACAATTCTTCAACTTCTAAATCACCTTCATACATCATGACTTATATTTTTTCTCTGGCTCCTATTCTCGAAACAACTCTTAGAAGTCATTCTTCCGCAGGTTCTCCTTCTGCAACTCCTTCTTCTTCTACCTCTTCACTTTCTGCTTCGCTAATGTCACCAACATCTAGTGCTATCCTCTGTGTTGTTTCCATGGCATCCAATCTCATTTGATGCCTCATTTCTTCTTCCATTTCTGGATTCGCTACAGGTCTATCCCTGCGCCTTCTATGTGGCATGATTCCATTGCTTTGATTTCCCTTTCTCTAACCTGATGCTATCAAACAGAGCTATTTCACCTATTTCTTATGTCTACAAGCAAAGTCACATTTTAATACCACTTGATAGTATCAAACTATCTCCTCTATCTCCTATGCATGTTGTTTGCAAGAAAAATCAGACTCTGATATCACTTGATGCAGACCCCCAACTCTCTCCTAGGGCTACACAACCACCCAATCTAGAATCAATCGACTTTGAGAGTTGAATCAGCTCACAAGTTCATGTTGACTCTCTTTTATCTTCTCCACAGGTCAAAGTCATAATTCTCGGGTGTGAAATCCACTTTTCGGGAGTTTTTGAGTACCCGCAGAGTCCTCCACAAGACCCTTGTCAAAATCATGGGCTTAAACCTTCTTTCCCGCACATTTCGAAAATTCAGGCTTTAGGTGTTCTCGACACACCTGACTCCAAATCTGCCGAAATCCGAATTGGCAAACACACTCAGACTAGATCTACAACTCACACTCCTCCAACAACCAACGAATGCAATCTAGTTTGAGACTTTAGCATTCAGAAGTTTCGTTGGAGAAGGATGGTCTAGATGGAATTCGAAGCTTCGGGAATTTTGACTCCTGCTCTCAAAACACCTTCAAAATTTCGAATACTTAGAGTGCCGAAGGACTCCAAAGATAACCTCTATGCAAATCTTGCAGATCTAATGGTTTGTCAGTGACCCTGAATTCCTCCGAAGGGATCTCAAGCATCAATTCACTATCTTCAACATTTTTTTCCCTTTTTGCTAAATCTTTATCGCTATCTCTCTTGAGCTTGATTCCTCTGAGGATTTCGACCTTCGATGCACTCCTTCCAATCCTAGAATCTTTGACAAAGTTCATACTTAGAGATTTCTTCAACAGAAATCTTGCTACGCACACCTTTCACTTCACAATCCTGATCTCTCAACACTTAGTCGAATCTTGACCCTGTGCACTCCTTGCAACACTCGGTCTAAGTTTCTCGTTATTCCTCCTGATTTTGTCTTAGTCAAATCTAGACTCTGTCGATGCACACCTTGCAGACAATATGCACTCCTTGCCTCCGATCTCTCAGAAGAAAAACAATTGAAACTTATTTAATACTTCACAGGTTCATATATTCAACTATGAACAACATACATAAGCATAATGAAATTAACACATAGACAAAATATCATTCATTGAAATACATAATGAAATGAACATTGTCCAAGAATTTGGATCAATTTATGTCTGTTTTATTCATTCATGAAGTATTTACATAAGTTACACAGTTCTTCATTGTTTTCAGACTCTCTATGTCTAACTACTACATCTAACTTCTTACTCCTTCCTCCTACAATTCCATTCTCACAATCTTATTATGTCCTACAACACAATACACAAAACTATATAAGGAGTGGCTTCTCGATCTCTTCTGCGTCCTATTTGAATTATATTTCATCGTCGTTTTAGCGGTTACCTACTTAGTCCTATTACAATAAATGTGAATTATTAGTAGATAAGAGTTTACTCTCTACATATGTAACACCTTACAGTCCTGTAATAATTTACAACATCCAACCATTCTAAGGCGGTGACCCGACTTTACAAACAAAGTATTTAAAAAACGATATGTCCAAAACATCTCAACAATCGCTCCTGCCTCTGTTTAATGTCGATTTGAAATTTTGGCGTGCTCAGGTGTCGAATTCTGTCTCCACTCTCGACCTCTTTCTCTTTGATGGCGATGCTCCTGCATCACCTAGTTGATATGCAATTTTGGGAAAAATTCTCGCATCCAAGCCTTGTTGAATGAGAGACAATGTTGTTGCATCATCCTTATGGTTTGCTATCAGTTGATCCATTTGATCTTGAATCATAGTCTCATAGGTTTCTAGATCTGAAGGTTCTTCAAACCCATTCATCACATTATCCCATAAATCTTCCATAGTCTGGTTGTCATCTTAATAGCCCCAAAATCATAAGTTTTACCAAAGATACTAGAAACTGTGGTAGATAAGAATTGTTCAACAAATATATACTCACATCTCAAAATTTACTCAAATTCATTACAAAATGTCAATCGAATCGAGATGTACGACTATTGAAGGATGTTGAAACTGTTGTAGATAAGAATTGCTCAAGAAATATATACTCACATCCCAAAATTTACTCAAATTCATTACAAAATGTCAATCGAATTGAGATCTACGACTATTGAAGGATGTTGCTTGAAACCATATTTTTCTCTTAGCTTTTATAATATCTGTCTTGAATTTAGTTAAAAAAACTCTCTTTTAATTTAAAAATTGGATTTATGCAGATTGCCTTCTACACAATTCGCACAATTCCCAAAAAGCACTCGAAATCAATCCACACTAAGTTTGGAAAAATCTACTGTAAAGTCTGAAAAGCGCAAAGAGATTTGATAAAAATCAAATACGAAATTTGAAATGCTCCGCTGAATGAAGTACCTGATAATCGACGGTTAGGGTTTCGGAAAAATGGCGGCGGTTATCTCATAATCGGCAGTGACCCAGTGAACAACAGATCTCTTGGCTTTGAAACCCAAGAACCCCAGACCGGTGGGCGTGCTCTTGCCCCTTCTCTCTTGTAATTAAACAGCTGCGACTGCAAAAGGAGGCAGTGGTGGTTACAAGGGTTTGGATAGATGCAGCTCTCCCCAGCGAACTACAAATACCTCCTCTCGATCTCAATTTCTTGTGGTGGTCCTTACTAATCCACGACCTTCTCACGAATTTTATGTAGATTTGCTTTCTCTTTCACGAACACACAAAAAAAAAACTCAAAAGCTATAACTTCACAAAGACACAAAAACAAAACTCAGAAATCATAACACAAGAGTTGCTGTCTTAAAACTTCTTAATACTTTCATTCATTCTGGAAAGAGAATTAAATACACAAAACACTAATACCATAACACAAGAGACACCAGAGCTGCTGCTTTAAAACTTATTAATACTTTCATTCCTTCTGGAAAGAGAATTAAATACACAAAACAATAATAGGACTCAACTCGACTCAACTCTTCTAGAGTTTTTTTCAACTAATTAGAAATGATTGAGACTTTTCTTCAAATCT
>JZKD02S0181186.1:0-10073 GCA_000966675.3 Picea glauca
CCTTTGGTTTTCCCACACGAATTATCTTCGTTGTTCTTCAACGACCTTGATGACCTATCCCTCCTGAGCTTTACTTCGACTTTAATTCTTCAACAAGAACTGTCTTCCTCGCACACCTCTCGACAAAACTTCAACAATGTCTTAGTGTTGAATCTCTTCGACTCTGTGCACTCTTGCAACAATAGTCTTAAATGTCCTTGCTCAGAACAATAACTGAGACTTCTTCTCCTCGGTCTGTGCCTCTCTTTCACGGCTTCAACAAACCCAAACGACTTCTGGGCGAATGAGAACAACAGTTAAACTATTGATCCTTCATCGACACACTCCTTGTAGATGAATTCAACTGTACTCTATGCAGGAATCTCCTGGCTCAGATAGAGAAACAATTGAAACTCATTCTCTCTCTCTCTCATTCAGACTTCAGTTTCAAACCTGAACTCTCATGCACAGCATATACAAAGCAAATACATAACCAGAAAACATACATTCAAGAGCATATAATTAACATACACAGAGAGACAACACCAGACCTGAGTTTGAATCAGAGACTCTCTTCTATTAATTCAGATCTGTACATAGGTGTTCTCCACAAAGTTCTCTGCTTGCTCTCCTCCTCCTGAATGCTTCTCAATTTCTGGATTATTTTACAATGTACAAAGGAAGGTGTCTATATCCGTTTTCCCTCTTGAACTTTAAAACTATCTAATCTAGAATTAAATATTCTATCTACTTTACATTAAATCTATTAAATGCCTCATCTACCTAAGGACGAGAGCTATCCTCTCAAGGTACATTACAATATACAAGGTGCTCTTCATTAATTCTCCACATTAATGTTTGGCGCAACGATATCAAGGTGAAATTCAAAAAGAAATCTATTGCTTGTCCAGATGTCTTTTCTGCTCTTACGCTGGCTCGCTTGATGAGTTGGCGATGCTCCTGCATCATACTCCTCAGCTAGAAAATTTTCATGGGATCCTGTCCATGAGCTCCTACACGGTCTATCCATGCTTCTGTATCATCGCTTTATTCTCCCATATTGCATCCTCCACTGGGTCATTCTTCCATTTGACCAGATAATCAAAATACTTCTTTCGCGTGGTCTTTCTACCCACTCTCTTCTCCAATATGCACTCCATCTGCGGATTTTCTGCAAATGGAAATTGTTGCATCCACTGGATCACTGGTTCCTCCATTCCATCCTCTACTTCTCCAGCCCTATATGGGTATAAATCAAAAAAATTAAATATCGAAGATATCCCAATGCCATCCGGCAACTCAATTTCATACGCGTTTTCTCCGAATTTCTTCAAGACTTTGCAAGGTCCGATTTTATTCATTTTCAATTTGTTATATGTTCCCCTTGGGAACCTTTCCTTCCTTAATTGTTCTAGAACAAGATCACCAAATCCAAACTGAATTTGTCTCTGATGCTGATCTGCCCTGCGCTTATACTCCTGATTTCAATCAATCAGTCGCTCCTTCACCTTGCTGTGAAGTTCTTTCATTGCTTCAGCAAATTATTCTTCACTAGCGCTGCTAGTAGCAGTTTGTTTTGAATCCATGAGCTCAGAAACTCCCCTCGGTTGTGTCCCATACACAATCTGAAATGGACTCCTCCCTGTACTTCGATTCACCGAATCGTTGTACGCGAACTCTACCTGTGGCAACATATTGACCCAACTGCTATGGTGCTCTGTCACCAAGCTTCTCAATAAATCTCCCAGACTCCTGTTTACCACCTCTGTTTTCCCATCAGTCTGTGGATGGTATGAGAAACTAAAGGCCAAGTTAGTTCCTAGCTTCTTCCATAAGGTCCTCCAAAAATTCCCTATGAATTTGGTATCTCTGTCCGATACAATTCTCCTCGACAATCCATGGAGTCGAATGACCTCCTTGAAAAATAGATTGGTGATGTGTCTCGCATCGCTGGTATTCTGGCATGGAATGAAATGTGCCATCTTTGAAAACCTGTCTACCACGACAAAGATGGAATCAACCCCTCTCTGCATCCTCGGCAGTCCTAATACAAAATCCATGCTAATCGCCTCCCATGGCCTCTCCGGTATGGGCAATGGATGATACAACCCTGCATTCTGTTTTTTCCCTTTTGAATGCTGACAAATTTTACACCTGTCAACAAATCACTTGACCTTTTCTCGCATGCCTAGCCAAAAGTATGATTCGCTCAGCTTGGCGAATGTTTTGTCATGGCTAAAATCCAAACCTCCACTGTGCTTTTCCTTCAACAGGTTCTCACTCATGGAGCAATTTGGAATACACAGCTGATTTCCCCTGAACAACAATCCTTCCTGGATCATGTAATCTATCCATGGGCTCTGATCTCTGAGAACTGTATTCTCATCTGCCTCGTATGCCTCTCCGAAATCCGCATCACCCACATACATGTCCCTGAGATTTTGAAAATCCAATGTTTTGACTCGGAACTCCTGTAGTAATAAACATTTCCTGCTCAAAGCATCAACCACTTTGTTAGCAGTTCCCGAAATGTGTTTAATTACAAACGTAAAATTCTGCATGTACTCTACCCATTTTGTATGCTTCTGATTCAACTTCTCTTGCTGACTCACAAACTGCAATGCATGATTATCACTATACAATACAAATTATTTCGGGATCAAATAATGCCTACGCTTCTTTAATGCCTGTATGATGGCATAAAACTCTTTATCATACGTGGATTATTTCAGCTTTGTGTCATCCAGCTTTTTGCTGAAATATGCAACTAGCATGTCCTCCTGACTTAAGACCGCTCCTATGGCATATCCACTTGCATCACATTTCACCTGAAATGTTTTCTGGAAATTTGGCAACACTAACACTGGCTGCTCTATGATCTTTCACTTCAACAGATTGAAGCTCTTCTCAGCCTCTGCTGTCCAATGAAAAGACTTGTGCCACTTCTTTACTGTGACCATCATTGCTGCACTAATTCTACTGAAATTCCTAATGAAATTTCTGTAGAAACTAGCCAAACCATGGAAACTTCTCACCTCAAAAACATTTCTCGGTGATGGCCAAATTTTGATCACTTCCACTTTCTCTAGATCCATCTTCAGCTCATTCGCCAAAATCACAAAACCCAAATAAATGAGCTCTATCTTCATGAATGAGGACTTCTTCATATTGATCAACAGCTTCTCCTGCTGTAGCTTCCTCATCACAATAGCCAAATGTTTCAAATGTTCAGCCTTTGTCTTGCTAAAGATCAGTATATCATCCAGATATACGACGACAAATTTTCCGATGAATTCCCTCGGGACTTCATTCATCAGCCTCATGAATGTGCTCAGCGCGTTTGTCAAACCAAACGGCACGACCAACCATTCGTACAAACCCTCGTTTATATTGAATGTTGTCTTCCACTCATCACCTTACCGCATGTGAATCTGATGATATCCGCTCTTTAGATCAATTTTTGAAAAATAATTTGCCCCACCCAGGCAATCCATCAGATCATCCATTCTCAGCAGTGGAAATTTGTACCTGATAGTAATTTTGTTGATTTCTCTAGAGTCGGTACACATTCTCCAACCTCCATCCTTCTTTGGACTAAGCACTGTTGGAACGACACACGGACTCAGGCTTTCTCTGACTAGTCCTTTGTCCAACAAAATCTTGGACCTGGTTCTTGACCTCCTCATTTTCCTGCGGCATCAATCTGTATGCAACTTTATTCGACAAACTGGCTCCGGGTATGAGATCAATGTGATGACTCACACTCCTCATCGGTGGCAATGAACGAGGTAATTCGTCCATGATGATATCAACGAACTCTCCCAGCAGTTCCTGAATCTCATCTGGTAGATCATCCACTCTTGTGTTAGTCAGGACAATTCTCGACTTCCTGACCACAAAGAATTGTGGATCTTCTTTCTTCTCTATCTCTATGAGAAGCTCCTTCCCACTCATGAGAAGTATGGTACTGCTTACTTCTGGTTTCACTTCTTTATCTTTTATCAGANCCTGAGTTTGAATCAGAGACTCTCTTCTATTAATTCAGATCTGTACATAGGTGTTCTCCACAAAGTTCTCTGCTTGCTCTCCTCCTCCTGAATGCTTCTCAATTTCTGGATTATTTTACAATGTACAAAGGAAGGTGTCTATATCCGTTTTCCCTCTTGAACTTTAAAACTATCTAATCTAGAATTAAATATTCTATCTACTTTACATTAAATCTATTAAATGCCTCATCTACCTAAGGACGAGAGCTATCCTCTCAAGGTACATTACAATATACAAGGTGCTCTTCATTAATTCTCCACATTAATGTTTGGCGCAACGATATCAAGGTGAAATTCAAAAAGAAATCTATTGCTTGTCCAGATGTCTTTTCTGCTCTTACGCTGGCTCGCTTGATGAGTTGGCGATGCTCCTGCATCATACTCCTCAGCTAGAAAATTTTCATGGGATCCTGTCCATGAGCTCCTACACGGTCTATCCATGCTTCTGTATCATCGCTTTATTCTCCCATATTGCATCCTCCACTGGGTCATTCTTCCATTTGACCAGATAATCAAAATACTTCTTTCGCGTGGTCTTTCTACCCACTCTCTTCTCCAATATGCACTCCATCTGCGGATTTTCTGCAAATGGAAATTGTTGCATCCACTGGATCACTGGTTCCTCCATTCCATCCTCTACTTCTCCAGCCCTATATGGGTATAAATCAAAAAAATTAAATATCGAAGATATCCCAATGCCATCCGGCAACTCAATTTCATACGCGTTTTCTCCGAATTTCTTCAAGACTTTGCAAGGTCCGATTTTATTCATTTTCAATTTGTTATATGTTCCCCTTGGGAACCTTTCCTTCCTTAAGTGTTCTAGAACAAGATCACCAAATCCAAATTGAATTTGTCTCCGATGCTGATCTGCCCTGCGCTTATACTCCTGATTTCAATCAATCAGTCGCTCCTTCACCTTGCTGTGAAGTTCTTTCATTGCTTCAGCAAATTCTTCTGCACTAGCGCTACTAGTAGCAGTTTGTTCTGACTCCTTGAGCTCGGAAACTCCCCTCGGTTGTGTCCCATACACAATCTGAAATGTACTCCTCCCTGTACTTCGATTCACCGAATCGTTGTACGTGAACTCTACCTGTGGCAACATATTGACCCAACTGCTATGGTGCTCTGTCACCAAGCTTCTCAATAAATCTCCCAGACTCCTGTTTACCACCTCTGTTTTCCCATTGGTCTGTGGATGGTATGCGAAACTAAAGGCCAAGCTAGTTCCTAGCTTCTTCCATAAGGTCCTCCAAAAATTCCCTATGAATTTGGTATCTCTGTCCGACACAATTCTCCTCGACAATCCATGGAGTCGAATGACCTCCTTGAAAAATAGATTGGTGATGTGTCTCGCATCGCTGGTATTCTGGCATGGAATGAAATGTGCCATCTTTGAAAACCTGTCTACCACGACAAAGATGGAATCAACCCCTCTCTGCATCCTCGGCAGTCCTAATACAAAATCCATGCTAATCGCCTCCCATGGCCTCTCCGGTATGGGCAATGGATGATACAACCCTGCATTCTGTTTTTTCCCTTTTGAATGCTGACAAATTTTACACCTGTCAACAAATCACTTGACCTTTTCTCGCATGCCTAGCCAAAAGTATGATTCGCTCAGCTTGGCGAATGTTTTGTCATGGCTAAAATCCAAACCTCCACTGTGCTTTTCCTTCAACAGGTTCTCACTCATGGAGCAATTTGGAATACACAGCTGATTTCCCCTGAACAACAATCCTTCCTGGATCATGTAATCTATCCATGGGCTCTGATCTCTGAGAACTGTATTCTCATCTGCCTCGTATGCCTCTCCGAAATCCGCATCACCCACATACATGTCCCTGAGATTTTGAAAATCCAATGTTTTGACTCGGAACTCCTGTAGTAATAAACATTTCCTGCTCAAAGCATCAACCACTTTGTTAGCAGTTCCCGAAATGTGTTTAATTACAAACGTAAAATTCTGCATGTACTCTACCCATTTTGTATGCTTCTGATTCAACTTCTCTTGCTGACTCACAAACTGCAATGCATGATTATCACTATACAATACAAATTATTTCGGGATCAAATAATGCCTACGCTTCTTTAATGCCTGTATGATGGCATAAAACTCTTTATCATACGTGGATTATTTCAGCTTTGTGTCATCCAGCTTTTTGCTGAAATATGCAACTAGCATGTCCTCCTGACTTAAGACCGCTCCTATGGCATATCCACTTGCATCACATTTCACCTGAAATGTTTTCTGGAAATTTGGCAACACTAACACTGGCTGCTCTATGATCTTTCACTTCAACAGATTGAAGCTCTTCTCAGCCTCTGCTGTCCAATGAAAAGACTTGTGCCACTTCTTTACTGTGACCATCATTGCTGCACTAATTCTACTGAAATTCCTAATGAAATTTCTGTAGAAACTAGCCAAACCATGGAAACTTCTCACCTCAAAAACATTTCTCGGTGATGGCCAAATTTTGATCACTTCCACTTTCTCTAGATCCATCTTCAGCTCATTCGCCAAAATCACAAAACCCAAATAAATGAGCTCTATCTTCATGAATGAGGACTTCTTCATATTGATCAACAGCTTCTCCTGCTGTAGCTTCCTCATCACAATAGCCAAATGTTTCAAATGTTCAGCCTTTGTCTTGCTAAAGATCAGTATATCATCCAGATATACGACGACAAATTTTCCGATGAATTCCCTCGGGACTTCATTCATCAGCCTCATGAATGTGCTCAGCGCGTTTGTCAAACCAAACGGCACGACCAACCATTCGTACAAACCCTCGTTTATATTGAATGTTGTCTTCCACTCATCACCTTACCGCATGTGAATCTGATGATATCCGCTCTTTAGATCAATTTTTGAAAAATAATTTGCCCCACCCAGGCAATCCATCAGATCATCCATTCTCAGCAGTGGAAATTTGTACCTGATAGTAATTTTGTTGATTTCTCTAGAGTCGGTACACATTCTCCAACCTCCATCCTTCTTTGGACTAAGCACTGTTGGAACGACACACGGACTCAGGCTTTCTCTGACTAGTCCTTTGTCCAACAAAATCTTGGACCTGGTTCTTGACCTCCTCATTTTCCTGCGGCATCAATCTGTATGCAACTTTATTCGACAAACTGGCTCCGGGTATGAGATCAATGTGATGACTCACACTCCTCATCGGTGGCAATGAACGAGGTAATTCGTCCATGATGATATCAACGAACTCTCCCAGCAGTTCCTGAATCTCATCTGGTAGATCATCCACTCTTGTGTTAGTCAGGACAATTCTCGACTTCCTGACCACAAAGAATTGTGGATCTTCTTTCTTCTCTATCTCTATGAGAAGCTCCTTCCCACTCATGAGAAGTATGGTACTGCTTACTTCTGGTTTCACTTCTTTATCTTTTATCAGANACCTGAAATGTTTTCTGGAAATTTGGCAACACTAACACTGGCTGCTCTATGATCTTTCACTTCAACAGATTGAAGCTCTTCTCAGCCTCTACTGTCCAATGAAAATACTTGTGCCACTTCTTTACTGTGACCATCATTGCTGCACTAATTCTACTGAAATTCCTAATGAAATTTCTGTAGAAACTAGCCAAACCATGGAAACTTCTCACCTCGAAAACATTTCTCGGTGATGGCCAAATTTTGATCACTTCCACTTTCTCTAGATCCATCTTCAACTCATTCGCCGAAATCACAAAACCGAAATAAATGAGCTCTATCTTCATGAATGAGGACTTCTTCATATTGATCAACAGCTTCTCCTGTTGTAGCTTCCTCATCACAATAGCCAAATGTTTCAAATGTTCAGCCTTTGTCTTGCTGAAGATCAGTATATCATCCAGATATACGACGACAAATTTTCCGATGAATTCCCTCGGGACTTCATTCATCAGCCTCATGAATGTGCTCAGCGCGTTTTTCAAACCAAACGGCACGACCAACCATTCGTACAAACCCTCGTTTATATTGAATGTTGTCTTCCACTCATCACCTTACCTCATGTGAATCTGATGATATCCGCTCTTTAGATCAATTTTTGAAAAATAATTTGCCCCACCCAGGCAATCCATCAGATCATCCATTCTCAGCAGTGGAAATTTGTACCTAATAGTAATTTTGTTGATTTCTCTAGAGTCGTTACACATTCTCCAACCTCCATCCTTCTTTGGACTAAGCACTGTTGGAACGACACACGGAGTCAGGCTTTCTCTGACCAGTCCTTTGTCCAACAAAATCCTGGACCTGGTTCTTGACCTCCTCATTTTCCTGCGGCATCAATCTGTATGCAACTTTATTCGGCAAACTGGCTCCGGGTATGAGATCAATGTGATGACTCACACTCCTCATCGGTGGCAATGAACGAGGTAATTCGTCCATGATGATATCAACGAACTCTCCCAGCAATTCCTGAATATCATCTGGTAGATCATCCACTCTTGTGTTAGTCATGACAATTCTCGACTTCCTGACCACAAAGAATTGTGGATCTTCTTTCTTCTCTATCTCTGTGAGAAGCTCCTTCCCACTCATGAGAAGTATGGTACTGCTTACTTCTGGTTTCACTTCTTTATCTTTTATCAGAAGCAATTTGTGTGTCCTCCCATCCTTCTCTAAAGTATATGTGTTCATTCTCCCATCATGAACCACATTTCGGTCATACTGCCATGGTCTCCCCAGCAATACATGACAGACTTCCATGGGAATGACATCACATAAGACCTTGTCCTTATATTCACCCATTTTGAAATCAACTAAACATTGTTTAGTGACACTCACCTGATGTCCCTTTTGTAGACACGAGACTTTATATGGACTCGGGTGATCTGTTGTCTCCAGCTCCAACTTCTCCACCATCTCGGTTGAAATGAGATTATCGGTGCTTCCGTTGTCCACAATGACCTTGCATTTCCAGCCCTTGGTCTTTCATGTGGTTCTGAACAGTCGGCTTCTCTGAGCTATATCCTCCACCTCTTTCTCAGGTGTCAAAAGGACTTTATGCATTGTCAGTGACTTCCCACTTCCGACATCTTCGTTCTCAGCATCACGCCTCTGTGCCTCTGCGATGTGAGCTTCTCCTCTTTCCGTTTTCCTTTCTGGACAATCAACTTCTTTGTGTCCATCCTTTCCACATGTGCAGCATGTGATGATTCCACCTCAGCCTCTTCCTCTACCTGTGATACGAGGAAAAGTATTCGCATCAGCATATCTGCTACCCTGCTCTGTATGTTGTCTCCTCGGCTCAGCATATTGTTGTCCTCGTTGTGAGGTTCCACCTCTCTCAACCTTACCCTAAGGTTTCTTCCATTCCTCCTTGGGATTCTGATATTTCTCCTGGGCAACTGCCTTGCCTCTGGGCTGACTCCTACCTCGCCGTCTCTGACCTTGCTTACGGCTCAGATTTTCTTCGGCTTTCAGAGACATCTGATAAGCATCCTCAATTGTTTGGATGGTTACCATGCTCAATTCATCCTGAATGTCATATCTCAGACCATTCAGATACCTGGCACCCTTCTCATCATCACTCTCCCGATGACCTGCCCTGATATTGAGTCACTAGAATTCTTCGGTGTACTCCTTTACCGTCATCAGCTTCTGTCTCAGGTTATGCATTCTCTTGAACAGAGTGATTTGATAATCCCTTGGGATGAATTTTTCTTTCATCTTAGCAATCATTTAGTCCCAGCTTTTAATTTTTTGTTTTCCTTTGGAATGTCTATCTTCCTGTAACTCGTCCCACCATAATGTTGCATGTCCTTTCAAATTCGTGACATCATGCCTTACCTTTTTATCCTCTTCGATATCCTCATAATCGAAGTAGGTATCAAGAGATCTGATCCAGTCCAACAACTCTTCTACATCCAGACTTCCTTCATAGACTGGAATGTCCATTTTGGTCTTGGAACTCATCCTGGTGATAGCATTAATCAAGCACTCAGTTGATGCATCCTCTGATGTGACCTCTTCTGCATGTCTAGCTTCCTCTTCAACCTCGGAATCACTAAGATCCCTTGCACCAACTCCGTGTCTTTGTG
>JZKD02S0181197.1:0-22842 GCA_000966675.3 Picea glauca
TTTTCCCTCGCTTTATGATTACCTCCCTGACCCACACTGGCTCAACCCATCTTCGACACTAGACCTATGGGTGCCTCCCCCCCTTCTGAGCTCAAACTTCCTTCAACTTATCCCCACCTCGGACCCCTCCCCTGAGGGTTTTCTTATCTAGGATCAAGGTTTCCCCCCTTCCTGTTTTTACCCAGACCTAGAGCAGGCCATACCCCCTCCCCTTGGCGTTCAATAGGAGATTGGGCTTATAACCTCTAGTTCTGACCCATCCAATCTAAATGGTTGGGTTGATGTTTTGGGTGACTCCTCGGGCACTCTTGGTACCCTAGTAGTAGACACTACTCCACTTCCCAGTATCAGTCACAGGAAGTGCAGAAGGAACAAGTGTATTTTGGCTGCAGTAGTAGAATCAAATATTGTTCTCCGTCAAGACATTACTATGGCGGAATCCCTAGACATGGATGAAAAAACCCTTGTGGGAAAATATTACAACTGACACTTCAGTTTCAAAACCCTGGAATCTTGGGTCTTTGATTCTTGGCGGGGATCACACCCACAACTCACCTGACTTTCAAAAGGGTGGTTTATGCTAAAATTTTCCAACCACAGCCTAGTCGAAAAATCCCTTCTAAGAAGCTGGATTATCGACTCTAACCTAGTACTTCTAAATAAATGGGAACCCACATTTGATGCAGCCACCGAAAGAATGGACACCATCCCCATTTGGATTCACCTCCTAGGTCTCCCACCACAATATTGGTCGACAAAATGTTTCCAAGTGATTGGAAATGAACTAGGGATGTTCATTAATCCAAATATATCCTTCAAGAAAACATGAGAAATGGTTGTTGATCGAATCCTTGTCTCCCTCAATATTAGAAATGGACTACAAAAACAATTCAAGATGACGGATGGTGGACGCACTCGCACACAACTATTAGACTATGAAGGGATCCCCTTCCATTGTAGACACTGCCACAAACATGGGCACATTTTGAGGGAATGTCAAAAAAATTTTCATGGTTGAAAATCAAACTCTCCTCTTGCTCAGAACCTTTCTTTCCATAGACCTTTGAACGATCACAACACCAGTTCTTCACACTCAACAATGAATCACTCACAATACTCAGGAAAGAAACAACCAAATTCAAAGAGAAGAAAACCTACCACATGGATTGGAGCTCAACCAAAGTCTGCCCCCTAGATGGAAGTCTCTTCAGTGACTGACCCCCTCTCTGGACAACAACCGCTCTTACCTCTCCATACACTGGGGGGTAAGAATCTTTCATATCCTGTCCTTTTTTCTATCATTAATTTTATTCACTCTTTTCAATTTTTAAAATTGGACCCCCCCCTCTTTACAAAACCTTCCCTTTCCCATCCTCTCATCCTCCAGGGACCCTCCCACTCTTTCCCCCCTCCTCCTCCCCCCCCCCCCCCCTCCATCAACATTCACACTTCGCCTCCCGAGCACCCCTCTGACTCCTCTTCCGATGACCCCTCCTTGAATGGTTCCGAGGACTCAACTATCATATTTAACCTTAGAAATTGCAAGATCTTGGTACCAAAACCAGAAGGGCCTGGGTTGGTCACAAATCCGAGTATACATAAATCTAAAAAAGGTTGAGGTCATTCCTCACATCTCTCTAAAGAAAAAAATCATGCCTTAATTGACATCACATCTCGAAGACAAAGATCAATTTTTGGGGCCCTTAGAGCATCACAAACCTTGACAGGGGTTTCCCCATGAAATTCCTCTCTTTCAATCGCAGGGGTTTGACAAGCCCCCCCAAAAAATCTTGTGCTAAAAAGGATGAATACTCTTCATCAACCCTCTGTAATTCTACTATAAGAAATGATGTCCTTTGAAGCCACAATGACAACTGCACTTGAATCCATTTTTCCATTTTGGGATTTTATCGGGATAGATGCAACTAGTCACTCGGGAGGACTAGCCGTAGGATGGTGCAAAAAATAAGTCAAGCTAAAAAACTCTTGGGCGATGGAATCCTGCCTAGGGGTAGATCTATTTCTGGAGTGAGTGGGGCTGGAGCTCATGGTACTAAATGTGTATGGACCTTATTATGACCGGACCACCCTTTTGGAATCACTCTTCAAAAAATACCTTTTGAAAGAAAAAAATATGATAGTAGGAGGAGACCTAAACCTCTCCTTTGGGAATGCTAAAATCTGGGGACCTTCAGCCCGACCAGATCCCCTTTCTGCCTTGTTCTCCCATCTTTTCAATGATTTGGGTTTTATAAATCTACCACCCATCAAGCTCCTCCCCATCTGGTGCTTCCAGGGTGGCTAAAATATTAGATCATTTTCTCTTTCATGAATCCCTCTTCGATTACCCCCTGCAATTAAAACAATGGATTGACAACGAAGGAGATTCAAATCACTACCCGATTTGGCTTGAACTAGATTATGGCCCAAAGAAACCAACCAGTCTTTCAAGTTCAACGTTACCTGGCTAGAGGATGAAGATTTCTAGAATTTGGCAAAGAGAATTTGGAAGACTTTTTATCCAACAGTTGACACCCCAACAATAGTTCAATTTTTAGAAAACCTTAAGCGCTTAAAACAAATGACATTAACTTGGGCTACTGAAAAGTGTATCAGAGAAGATGCGAAACTAAGACGGATTGAAGACCAGCTTGAACATATATCCAAATTAGAGGTTGGAGGTTTTTACTAATAAGAGACCAAAGAAAACTTAAGATCCTTGGAGACATGTCACAAAAAGCTGTTGGACGATAAAGAAGCTGAATGGCACCTCAAGAGTAGAGCCATCTGGTTGGAAAAATAAGATTAAAACAAAAAAAATTGCATGCCTTTGCAAAAGCAAGGAAGGACATAAACACTATTTGGAAATTACAAGGTCAAGGGGACTCTCGAGCCACTTATTTTGAGGATCTAGCTCTTCTAGGGATCACACACTACAAAACTCCTTTTAAGGATGATCCAAGAGAAAAAATTGTAGACATTATAAAATCGATACTCTACTTCCTCAGATTCGTGGATGAGGATGGTAATAGAGATATCTTTGCCGAAGTCTGTGAAGAAGAACTAAATAAACAATCCAAAGCTTCAAAAAGGATAAAATCCCAGGGCCAAACGAGTGGACTATTGAATTCTATGTAGATTTCTTTGATCTAATTGGAGTGAACCTCCTACAGGTTGTAGAGGAATCAAGAAAAAATGGGCGTCTATATGCACCTATAAATTCGACCTTCATTTCCCTCGTCCCCAAAAAATATGAACTTCAATCTTTTGATGACTTCTGGCCCATATCTCTTTACAACTGCCTCTACAAAATCATAGCCAAAATTATTGCGATAAGGCTAAAGCCCATCCTCTCAAACACAATCTCAAAAGAACAATTTGGTTTTCTACAAGGACAAAAAATACATGAAGCTATTGGTGTAGCCCAGGAAGGAATTCACAGCCTAAAAACCTACAAATACCGAGGAGCCATACTAAAAATAGACTCGTTAAAGGATTTTGATAGAGTAAATTGGTCCTACATCATACTTCTCCTCACACACTTGGGATTTGAAGGTCCATTTATCAAATGGATCATGGCCTGCTTAAACACAATCTCCTTTACTTTATTGATAAACAAGGAAACCTCTCCTTTCTTTCACTCTGAATGTGGTATGAGGAAAGGTTGTCCACTCTCACCACTCCTCTTTCATTTGGTGGCTAAGTGCCTCAACCGATCATTAATCCACGAGGTTTGTTCCAGGAATATCCTTGGTATTCGATCACCCCAGGCCACAAAATCACCCACCTTCTATTTGTGGATGATATTCTACTTTTCTGCAGCGGTCGACGCCAAGATGATGATAAACTGGCCAAGATTTTAAATATGTTCCATCTCGCCACATGTATGATCATAAATGTTTAGAAATCAACAAATTATTTTTATCGGATGGAGGAGGAAGCAAAAGATTTTTTTAAAGTTGTTTTCCCCTACAAGACTCAGAACTTTTAGGAAGGAATAAAATACCTTGGTTTTCATTTAAAACCAAATGATTATCGGAAGTCAGATCTGCATTGGCTACTAGAAAAACTAGAAAACAGACTAAAAGGATGGAGTTACAGGTGGCTTTCATGAGTAGGAAGGACAAAATTGGTATTTCCATCCGTTCTAGTCTACTAGAGATGTCTCTTTCCTGGATCCCCAAAGGCATTCTAGAAAAATCCAGAAGAATCTGTTTTCGCTTTATCTGGTCTGGTAGAGAGGAAAATTTTACCACACCATGGGCCAAATGAGATCAACTAGCTTGCCCAAAAGCCTTGGGTGGATGGGGCCTATTTTTTTTTTCCTCTTTTCAAAATCCTTGGTAGCCTAATCTGGTTGGCGATTACTCATCACATATATTCTATGGAAAACTATTATGATACAAAAGTACATTATACCGTATTCACTTGAATACTGGATTCGAAAACCAGAAAAACATCTCACAAACTGCTCCATTATCTGGAAGGGCATCCTAAATTCTTTTCAGGTAATAAATGATGGACTAGCTTGGAGAGTGGGCAATGGATATGGAATATGAATAAGAATTGACCCCTGGGCAGGTAGTGGGGTTAATCATTCACCGAGTCCTGAGCTGATTGACAAACTACACCAACAAGGTCTTTTCTACCTCTCACAGGTAACAGACCCCCTCACCACTACCATCTGGCAACAAGGATGAAAAAAAGAAGAAACCTTTGGGAAAACATGCTCCACACTCAAAACTCTGGAACAATTATATTTTTTCTCTCCAATCAAGTCACATTCGCATCACAGAAGAAGAAGATGAACTTGTATGGAAAAAAGCTCCTCACATGGTCTACACTTGAAAATTGGGATACATCTCAATAAATATTTAACTACTACCAAGAGATCCATTATGGTGGCGGCAAGGGCTTTGGAAAGTAAAGTGCCCACAAAAAGAAAAAAATTTCATGTGGTGTGTACTCAATAAAAAATTCCTCACTTGGGACAACATGTGGAAACGAAGCATTGAAGGACCTGGATGGTGCACCCTTTGCAAAGGAGAAAATGAAAATAGCAGACACCTTTTCATCCTCTACTCCTTCACCAAACATGTCTGACAAGACATAACATTACATCTAAATCAAAGACTCACTTGGGAAGGACCATCCGTTGAAACAACTTGGCAACATTGGACACAACATAATCCTTACAGAAAAATCAAAGGTTTTCCTTTTATTATGTGTTGGGGGATATGTCTAGCACACAACAAGGAAATATTTCAAGACAAACCTTCCCTTCCTGAACTTATTGCTGCTCAAGGATTATCAATCCTCTCACATTTTCCTTAGGAAAAATATTCCCCTCCTATTTGCTCCTTAATCCCCCCTCCCATTGACCATTCTAAGCCTTGGGATTTTTTTGACGGTGCCTCAAAAAATCAAATCTGTGGAGGAGGTGCAACCCTTTACCTATCCAACATACACTTCCTCAAAATCAAAATGGGACTAGGACCAGGAATAAACATTTTTTCTCAACTCTTGGCCTTAAAGATACTACTTCAATTTGCAGGGGAAAAGGGGGTCCAAAATCTACAATTTTGTGGAGATTCAAAAAATGTTATCGATTGGACTCATAAACAACAATCTTTCCATAACATCTATTTGCAGCCAATATTAGAGGAAATCTTCAGATTATTAGACACTCTTAACAATTACTCACTTAAAGATGTTTACAGGGAACGAAATCAATTAGTTGATTCTCTTTCAAAAGCTCCACTACAACTTCCTCATGGGTCCTGACACTTTTCAAAAACAAAGGATGAAGACACATATGAGTTTTTCCATTGCCCCTTCATAGAGGCCATGGGATAAAACTTCTTCTAGCAAAATTTTGAACCTACTCAAATTTTGGAAAAGCAACAATCCTTTTCAAAGGATGAACGACTCTCTACTTTCTTTGGCACAGTACGACATCACTCACATGCTCAACCTGCACATGACTCCTGCAAAAATATTTGACTCATATATTTTGTACCTTATATTGCATTGTATTTTTCCTAATGATGACAGAAGGACAACTCATCTATTTGAAACAGATGGAAAGTGATCAACACCTACATAATGTAATATTGTCTCATCAGATGAATAAAATTACGTTTTTTTTCCAAGGAAAAACAAATATAGGCACAATGTCAAACAATGGGGGTGACAAATAGAGCCATTTTTAGGATTTAAAGAGAACTGTCGTGGGTATGAGGGTAGGGGAGAGAAAGGGTTTCAAGACATAGCATTGGGAAATATGGAGGTGAAGATGAGTAAGGTTGAGATCTAGGGCAAAGGAAAACTGAGACAAGTGTATTTACCCTAACCTAACCTTAATTTTTTTTTTGAAACCATAGAATGCAAAGATGGTAATCAAGGAGAAAATGCCAACCTGGAATACGATGTGCCATGTGTACATGATAAGGTTAGTGGATGGTAATGTTCTTCCTTAAAGCACTATATTTACTTGCACAAAAAAGTCTCTTTTCCTTCTCAAGGCAATGAGTGATACGATGCAAGGTGAAAAATGAAGGTCACAAAACTCACTTTATAAGCTAATGGGCACATTGTTCAAGTTATGGGTCAAGATTAGTTGTGAAGCGTCAATGAAAGGTTTAGTTCTGTTGGAGGAGATGGGGGGAAGTATTTCAGTTGCACTAGAGGAATTTGTGTTAACTCCTCCGATGCATCGAAGATGATAAAACTAACTCATGCTATGGTTGGACCTACATATTGAAGGGTTTTTCAAGAATTTCATTGGTCAAAGGCTCAGTGCTTCGAAGAAGTTTGGGGAAATATGGAGGTGAAGATGAGTAAGGTTGAGAGCTAGGGCAAAGGAAAATTGAGACAAGTGTATTTACCCTAACCTAACCTTAATTTTCTTTTGAAACCATAGAATGAGAAGAGGGTAATCAAGGAGAAAATGCCAACCTGGAATATGATGGGCCATGTGTATAGGATAAGGTTAGTGGATGGTATTGTTCTTCCTGAAAGCACTATATTTACTTGCACAAAAAGTATCTTTTCCTTCTCAAGGCAATGAGTGATACAATGCAAGGTGAAAAAGGAAGGTTACAAAACTCACTTTATAAGCTAATGGGCACATTGTTCAAGTTATGGGACAAGATTAGTTGTGAAGCGTCAGTGAAAGGTTTAGTTTTATTGGAGGAGATGGGGGGAAGTATTTCAGTTGCACTAGAGGAGTTTGTGTTAACTCCTCCGACGCATCGGAAATGATAAAACTAACTCATGCTATTGTTGGACCTACATATTGGAGGGTGTTTTCAAGAATTTCATTGGTTAAAGGCTCAGTTCTTCGGAGAAGGTTGGGGGAAATCTTCCGGTTCAAGCAAAAAAGTTCAAGTGAACTCTTTTGGTTTCATTGGAGGAATTACTATCAGCTTGATTGGTGATAAATTATGCGTATCGACAGACTTCAAAGGAATCTCTCCGATGTATCAGAGGACTTTAGTGGAACTCCTCTAGTATGTATCGGAGGAGTTAAGGGGAACTTCTCTGATAGCCAAAAAATGATTCTTGAAAATTGTCTAAGTGTCAAAACCAAATTAAACCAAATCAAGATTGAAAAATAAAGCAACTTGATTAGAGAGGGATGAGAATATTTTAACAAAGATAAAAAAACCAGAGAAACTCTTCAAGGAGAAAAGGAGGGGTCCCATTTTCTAGGAAAAAAAATAGTTTTTTAGGCAAGGATACAAGAAAAAGGGAAGGTGTTGTTGCCTAGCATAACAAATTCGACACAGTGGGTGAAGCCATGAATCTCTACATAGATGTATCTAAGCATAAGACTTTTGAGAATGGAAACAATGGCAGTGCATGACCCAAGAGAGAAAGAGTCGGTCCCATTATATTCAAAAACACAAATTTCGATGAGAACTTGAAGAGGGTAATCACGGAGAAAATGCCAACCTGGAATACAATGCGCCATGTGTACATGATAAGGTTAGTGGATGGTAATCTTCTTCCTGAAAGCACTATCTTTACTCACATAAAAAATTCTCTTTTCCTTCTCAAGGAAATGAGTGATACGATGCAAGTTGAAAAAGGAAGGTCATGAAACTCACTTTATAAGCTTATGAGCGCATTGTTCAAGTTATGGGACAAGATTAGTTGTGAAGTCTCAGTGAAAGGTTTAGTTCCATTGGAGGATATGGGGGGAAGTATTTCAGTTGCACCATGGTAGTTTGTGTTAACTCCTTCGATGCATCGGAGATGATAAAACTAACTTAGGCGATGGCTGGACCTACATACCAGAGGGTTTTTCAAGAAGTTCATTGGTCAAAGGCTCAATGCTTTAGAGAAGGTTGGGGGTACTCTTCTAGTTCAACCAACAAAGTTTGAGCGAACTCTTCCGGTTGCATTGTAGGAGTTACTATCAACTCTATCGGTGATAAATTATGCATATCGATAGACTTCAAAGGAATCTCTCTGATGTATAAGAGGACTTTAGTGGAACTCCTCCGATATGTATCGAAGGAGTTAATGGGCTTCTCTGATAGCCAAAAAATGATTCTTGAAAATTGTCTAAGTGTCAAAACAAGATTAAACCAAATCAAGCTTGAAAAATAAAGCAACTTGACCAGAGAGGGATGAGAATATTTTAACAAAGATCAAAAAGTCATGGAAAATCTTCAAGGAGAAAAGGAAGGGTCCCATTTTCTAGGCAAAAAAATAGCTTTTTAGGCAAGGATATAAGAAAAAGGGAAGGTGTTGATGCCTAGTATAACAAATGGCAACACACTGGGAGAAGCCATGAATCTTTGTAAAGATGTATCTAAACATAAGACTTTTGAGAATGGAAACACTGGTAGTGAATGACCCAAGAGAGAAAGAGTAGGTCCCATTGTATTCAAAAACACAAATTTCGATGAGACAAGTTTGTATGATGCAAGGGAGAGATCAGAGCCATGCCCAAAGCAAATTGATTACCATAATATAACCCTTTTAACCATATTTTCTTCGAGAAGGCACGATAAGTACAAAAGGGAAATGATACATTAGAAATGATGAAAATACAAGCTGACTACATATTTATTTGGTGTTTCTCCATTGCGAGCAAGCATCTATAGCTTCGACGGAGTCACCCCGGTGTCACAAGGATTCCTCTGCTGCCATCAAGTGTCCATAGCCCCAACGCAGATAATTGCATGTCCCACTTGAGCTAGAATGCCTTCCCCCAAGACTTTACCTTTATAATATGATTCTCTTAAGTTCAGAGAGAGGTGGATGGGGGGATCCTAATTTTCCTTTAAAGTCATGTGGGATGATACTTGTGAAAGTGAGATCTGCCAACTTGATTATAGATGAGATAATTCCCTGGGAAACATGCCCTGAGTACTAAAAGTGCCTTTCCAAAGCAGTTTCCATTTAGTTTTAGACAAACCCAAAATATTCTCTTGGACATGACCATTATATCACTCTTCCTACATTTTAAGAGTACAATGCTCGTCTGGTATTGACCTATGTTCTGCTACTGGTTTTGACTTGAAATAATGCACAACAATGTTACATAGATAGATATGAAGTTATGTCTAGAAGCCAAAACACAAATTTACAAGCACTTGATACCAATGTATTATACCTGAAAAGTTATTCAAATCCAAGATACCAAATTTTCTGAGAAGTCCAAGGTAAGAAATTTTAAGAGAGAAAAGAGAACTAACTGGAATAAAAAACAAACAAAAATTAAAAGCATAAAATAAATAAAGAAATGCGCAGAAGGTAAGGTAAAACTGAGTAGGAAATCAAAGATGAAAAAATAAAACTCTTTTATTTATGTTCAAGGGTGAAAGTTGCCTCAAAGGCTAGCTGATGTAATGTTTCAAATTTGGCCATTGACAAGGAGGAAGTCTACATCCCCTTAAAGATTTTGTAACCGGTAGGTTACTAGGCCGATATTTGTTTTTTATTACGAAAGGACTCAACCACAATTGTTGAAACTTTGAATGTTTTCCTTTGTCTTCATGTGACTTGTCCCACTTGAGGACCGGGTCACCAACCTAAAAGCCTTTATCGTCAGCATAATTTTTATCAAACCAACATTTAATATTAAGTTGGCGAGTTTCAACTTTGGTTTTAGGTTTGGCGTGATTTTCTTCTAGATTTAACAAGGTGTTGTTGTGTCTTTGGATGACAGGGCACTCAAGGTAAAAGTCAATTTTGATATCCCCTTATTTGAAGGCTAGATAGATGCAGATGCTCTAGAAAAATGGTTGAATCTGCTAGAAGGTTATTACTCCATCCAAAAATTTTCCGATAGTGAAAAGATCACCTTTGCTCTCCTTAAATCCCTTCCCCATGTCAAAGCTTGGTGGGAAGGTTACTGGGAGAGGTACATCGTGGATGAATCTACACCATTCAAGAGAGAACCCACTTGGGGACAACACCTTTTTTGTGTAGGAATGGGAGGAATTATCATTCTGAGAGCAGTGTTGGTTTTAAAGGGTAGAGAAGTGTTGGGGACAACACCTTTTTTGTGTAAGTTATAATCTCAAGGGAAAACTTTGGATTCCTCAAAATTTTGGGCTAGGGTAACCTTGCCAACTCATTTAGCGAACATGCCTATAGAGGGAAGTAAAGTCGAAGTATATTGTTTGAAAACCAAAGGTTCAAAAGGAGTAGTTTCAATAGTGAATTTGTTGAGGACTTTAGTGAAACATTGGTCAATGTCCTTTACTTTCTCTCTTTTCCATCTTTAAGGCCACTAGTTCTTTGAATAGGGTTGTAAGATATTTCTCTTCCCTAAATTTTCCAATGAAGGATTTTTTGAAGTCATTCCAACAGGTTATGAAGATAGCTGGTAGGTTGAAATACCTTGTGGAAGCCTTATTTTCAAAGGTATATGGAAAGAGCCTGCATGCCACATCTTCATAGCGAACGTCAAGTAGATGGGTGGCTAGAAAGAACTTATTTACATAATATTCTAGTGAGCTAGATTTGTCTAGGTCAAAATTTGGGAGAAGTCTCTCTGGACATTTGGGTAAGTCATGCAAAGGTTCAACCAAGTTGAAAGTAGCTTAGGACATCCAGGGTGGGGGTAACTTTCATCTATTTCAATTTTCACCCATGATTTCATTAGAATTATATTATGAGTGTTCACCGTCAATATTATTTTCCGAATCAGGAGGAGTAGGGATAGGAGATGTGGGAGGGATATGGTTGAAGGGTACATGTATGTCCTGTAGAGCAGTTTTAATCAAATCTTCCATTGGGTCAACAAGAAATTTGTTTCTATTCTCAGGTCATCTTACGTGGGTGGCTCTCCTCCTGGGGAGTGTTGAAGTTGTAGGTAATTGGCCAAGTAACTTGGCGTATGAGTGTGTAATGCGATGATTTTTTGCACTCCTTTTTAGGGATGGGATACAAATATTTTGGATGATTTTCAAGACTTCCAGTAGCACTTTCAAATGCGAGGTTTCTATCTTCAAATGTAATGTCATGTTTAGAAGTGATAGGAGGAAAACGTTGTTCGAAGAGAATATTATCAGAGGATTGGATGTGTGTATGTAGTTGATTTGTGTTAGCCATGGAAAATCAGACCCTCCTTCT
The DNA here is from genome assembly GCA_000966675.3 of Picea glauca. Lineage (NCBI taxonomy): Eukaryota > Viridiplantae > Streptophyta > Pinopsida > Pinales > Pinaceae > Picea > Picea glauca. The sequence continues at coordinate 11,596 of JZKD02S0181197.1, forward strand.
AGCATCAATTATGTTGATGGGGAATAATTTCCCTCCAACAACAAGGGGTACTCTCCAGTACATGGTCCCAATTAGACTATGCACCATTTGGTTTAGGAGACCCATCCGAATTTTGGTTTGGCTTCCATTATTGGTATGAGGGGTGATTTGGATGTTTTTTGAATGCAAATGAAATCTAACTAATTACAAAAATAAATCTAATCTATCCTATCCTATCTAGGAGAAATTTATAGTAACCAAATGAGTAGTTGAAAACAAAAATAATCACTGCAAATAACTTCACTCAGATAGCTGTTACAAAGTAACAAAGTTAGACAACACAAGCATGCAAATGCATAACTAGATTAGTCTAAATCATGTTATCACAGACATACGCAACTCATATGCTCAGGATAAAACATAAGAAAGAATATCAAAGCTGTGAGAATGATATCAATTTGGTTGAGAAAAGTCTATAGGAAATAATATATTCTTACAATACATGTAAACAGTAAATAATCTACTGAAAGTAGTTCATTACAAGAAACAATTTACAAATAGTTCTTATCTCTATAAAAAATGGCCCTAAGGGCTTCTCATTTTAGTTAACACATCATTTTCTCCAAAAATAGTTTCATGAGTATACAATGCTTGAAGAGCCTCTTCAAAATTGGCCCCTTCCTTTACTTATAAGAATTTTAATAACCGTTGAAACCGTCTTCCTAAATTCCACAAGAAGCAGTTACAAAAACCTTTCAATTTCTCCCCTCAAAAACTATTGACACGTGTAAGAATGAGGATGAAACTGAGGACAGTTGAAAAAAAGAGAGAATATAATTGATAGAAAATTCAAACTTTCTATTTTGTCATATTCATGTGCCTTTATCTTTGACGTAGGTTGTTCAAACTTCATACTGGTCATTGAGTGATACGATCCTGCGGTATAGAAGTTCTTCGAGGGAGGCTTCATGTGAGGCTATGTTATCGGTAAGAGTCATCACATACTTTGCTAGGGTGGCCATGAATGCTTGGATCATAGCATGAACTTTGGTCAGATGGACAAGGTGTTTCTCCATTAACTCAATTGTCACCTTCATAGTTGTTTCAATTATTTTTCGTCTCTGACTCGTGTTTTTCTAGATTTTTCGAGGATCTACTCCATCGAGATGGTTTTCCCAAGCTCTTCAATGGGAGGAAGGAAAAACTTATGTGTCAAAACTTGTACGACTTTGTGGATATGGGCACACATCATGAGTGAGCTTGTAGTTTCTTCTTTTGCTCTCTTCCCCGCTTGCTAGAATCAATCAAGGGAAGTGTAATCCATTCTCCTTTCTACTTCTGAGAGGCGAGGGAGTTCTACTAGAGAAAATGGATTTTCGTAGACCCATCATTTCATTTCATTCAAGACCTCTCAGATGGTGATGAATTGGAAGTTTTTGGTTTGCACACGGTTATGCTAGTCCATTATACCGGCTGGAAGCTTCTAGAAAAAGTGCAGATGAACATACATATTTGTAATAGATTCTTCAAGATTTGTTCTAACCATTTCAGTACATGATTTAAATTATTTTACACTGTCCTTGTATTTCCTTACTTGATTGATTTGTTCTTCCAACTCTTTGATCCTGACATCTTTTTCTTGGTTTTGGCAGAACAAGTTCTTGAGGTTCTACTCTGTTGCCATGGTGAAGGCAGAGCCAACAAATGTTATGGAGAGTGGATATTGACTGGCATCTTCTGTCATAATAGTATGTTTGAGTACTTGTAATGGATTTCCCCTTGAGACTGACACCTTCCTGACTTGTTGCACAATATTTTCAGTTGTTTTGTCATATTTGAACTTTTTAAAATTTTCCACTTTTTTGGGCTTGTATGGTGTGTGAAACCCCAACTCCATTCCTCCAAATTGAGTATGGTTGCTAAGAAATTCTGTTGATTTTTTTGGAATGTTCATATCCATAACTGAGGCATTGTTATTAATATCCTTTTCATCTCTTTTTCGTTATTATTCCTTGACTGCCTTAGCTGCAACCTCATATGATTTTGTTTGTCCTACTTCTTCCGCCTATGCTACTACCTTTTTAGCCCTTGCCTTTGCTTCTCTTTAATATTATGTCACTTTCTCTGAAAACACATTTTCTTCTGCTTTTGTTGTTGTTGTCATTGCATTTTCTTTAGCTTCTTCCTTTGGCTTGGATTCTTTGATCTTTTTCTTCTTTTCAGCAACGTCTTCCTTCTTCTTTTAGATCTTCTCTTTTTTCATTCCTTTCTTGTCAGCTATTGGTTCTTCCTCCTTGGCTGATTCAGAATGTCGAGATGTAGTTGTGGCCGATGCTTTTACTGCTGCCTCTTCTTCGTCTCTTTTTCAGGCTTCTTCTGGGGATTTCTCCTCATCAGTGATCCTTCCGATAGGTCTAACCTATCACTTGGTAATGATTTCATCATAAGTCTTGGCTTCATGGTAAAATTTCTCCTCCTCCAAAGTATTCAAAGTATATTCTCAAGTGTGTTTGATTTGGATGCAATAATTCTTGACCACCTTCTTGGGATCGTGCCTCTAGAACCTTTCTTTTCCGAAGCAGAAGGATATCAGTGTGTCCACCCCTGATTGGGCTCGCTTAATTCTTTCGAATGAATATGAGCTGACCCACAACGACAATGGGGGCCATGTAGCCTTGTTGTATTGATAAAAGGTTGTTCTGAATCCATGGATATAGTATGATATGTGACTTATTGGAGCACTAATATCTCAGGAACAAATCTTGAGAGAAAATGGGGAGATTTTGTAGCCCCGCATATTCTTATATAGGTTCCATGCTCCATGAGATACTGGCCTCTAATCTTCCAGATTATGGCCAATGCTTTATTTGTCATACAAGGAGTTGGGGCACATATCTTATGGTATTTCGTTCTATATTTGTGCTCCCAAAGCACCCTTCAGTAGATATGTATAGACGGGTCTGTTGGTTGCCAAGCCCAATCCATCTTATGATATTGATTTGGCATGCACATAATATCCAATAGATATGACGACATGTGAAAAATTGGAAATTTTCCAGGTTCAATCTCTTTGACAACTGTGATGGACTTTGTTAAGTAGTAGTAAATCAACCTTCATTGACATACTAGTAAATCATGGGCATTAGGGATAAGGATATTTTAGAAGCATATTTCTCCCCATATAGCCTACAAAGCATATCCATGATGTATTGATATGGGGTTCTAAGCACAGTGGTTGGATACTTTCCAGATGGTTCGATATTAAAATATTTATCTCGCTTTTACCATATTTTGAATAGGTCCTTAGCCTTGTGTGGGAACTTGTTGATGAGTTCCTCATTTAGTGACCGATTTACCTTCTCCAAATGGTAGTATTTAGCGATATAAAATCTTTGGAAGGATGTTATTTGTTTCCCCTTAGCATTGATTATGAATCAATTGCATAGGTCCATGTGCTTTAGAATCCATGGTATCGTTTCTACACATGAGAAAACTACTACTTGATCCTCTACCTTATGCATTCCTTAACTCCATATATTTTTGAATATTTTGAGTTCATCCTGGTCTTTATCTTCCACTAAGAATGTTTGCCTCTTGAATATCTAAAAGAATTCACCCCATTTGAGTGAATCTCCCCCTTTCTCTATGAGTCCATTAGTATCGTTATATAATGCCCTTGGGGAAGCAGGTTCGCCCTCTTGTCGGCTTCCACTTACATAAGATTTTGTTGTGGATACTTTGTTGGTTGTCTTCTTTCACAATGACATATATGAATCTATGACATACAATCATAACTAATGCACAAACCAGTGATAAGAAAATAAATTTGAATCATCAGTTCTTGTAAACATATTAAACTTGAGCATTTGAGCAACAAAAGGATGTTAGAGATAAATCCATTAATTTAAAATTAAGTTTGGTACTTGAGGAATCACTCCAGTCAATTTGAGGGAGAAATCCATCTTTTGAAGAAGATAAGATGATCTAGAACATGGTGAAAGTTTGAGGAAGACTATCTTAGCTTGGGAATAAATCTAGGTGGATCGACGAAGTTGATGTTAACTCGACTGATACAAAAAAGTGGAGCTAGCACTGAAGAGGGATAGTACTTTGGTTATTCATTGGAGGATTTATGAATAAGTTAGCTGATGGTAATGTGATATCGAAGAAATTATTGGGAACTCTTCTAATTACATCGACTAAGTTGTTTCCAAGGCCACCGATAAATCGTAGGTGTTTTTGTTAAGCATGCCGACAAACAAGACTTCATATCAACACAGTTCATGCTAACCTCATCGAAATGTAGAGTTATGTATGGAGGAAGTATCAAGAAGTTTTTTGGTGGTCATAATAGTTCTCCAGCTACATTGGAGGAGTTGTTGTCAATAATGCCAATCAACTGGAAGTGTTTTTGTTAAGTGCCTTGACATGGTACTAGAGGGGTTCTTGTAAACTCTTTCGATGAACTATCAAAATTTCTTATATTAATATTTGTCGATGAATCAAGGATAAATACCATTAGAGTTTGTAATAACTCCTTCGACATGTTTGGAAACAAACACAATAACTTCACCGATTATGCAATGAATATTAAGATGGAGACCTTGCCAACTATGTGATTTTTTCAAGATTTTAACTAAGTGTAAGATACCAAGGTGATTATGGATAATGGTTTGGATATGGATTCAATTGGGAAAGGGCCTAGGTTAGAGCTTGATGGTGATCGATGCAAGGCTAGGAATCTCACTACACTCATGGCTGTGATTTATGCTAACTCAGATGAGCGCTACTCAAGGTGCGGGAAAGAAGAGTTATAGGGGTGTGGTATAGAGATATATATATATATATATATATATATATATATATATATATATATATATATATATATATATATATATATATATATACACACACAATGCTAAACAATGGGGTTAACAAACATATCCATATTTATGGTTTAAATAGAAGTGTTGTGGGTACAAGGGTAGGGGGATAGAAATGGTTTCGAGACATTAGTGGATGATGATGTTCTTCCTAAAAGTATGATCTTTACTCGCATGGAAAAATATCTTTTTCTTTCTCAAGGCGATGAGCGATATGATGCAAGGTGAAAAAGGAGGGTCACATAAATCACTTTGTAAGCTTATGGGCACATGGTTTGAGGTATGGGACAATATCAGTGGATACGCTCCAGTGAAATGTTTAGTTCCATTGGAGGAGACGAGGGAAATTCTTCCGGTTGCACCATAGGAGTTTGTGTTAAATCCTCCAACGCACCGAAGATGATAAAATTAAATCAGGTGATGGACAAACCTACATAGCGGAGGGGATTTCAATAAGTTCATTGGTCAAAGGCTCAACACATCAGATAAGGTTGGGGGAACTCCTCCATTTCAACTGGAAGAGTTCAGGGGAACTCTTGTTATTGCATAAGAGGAGTTACTATTAACTTGGATGGTGATAAATTATGCATATCGATAGACTTTATAGGAATCTCTCTGATGTATCAGGGGACTTTAGTGGAACTCCTCTGGTATGTGTTGGAGGAGTTAAGGGGAACTTCTTTGATGGCCAAAAAATGATTCTTGAAAATTGTCTAAGTGTCAAAACCAAATTAAACTAAACCAAGCTTGAGAAATAAAGAAACTTGATCAGAGAGGGATGAGAAGATTTTAGCAAAGGTAAAAAAGTTAGGGTATCTCTTCAAGGAGAAAAGAAGGGTTTCCATTTTCTAGGTAAAGTAAATGGATTTTCAGGCAAGGATACAAGAAAAAGGGAAGGTATTGATGTCTATCACAACAAATTAATAATACTAAGCATTGAAGCACAAGGTGAAGTTGCGAGTAGCCTTAGTAAAATGAGGTCTGGATTTTTTAGGGTTTTTTATAATAAGTGATGGAAGGATATTAAGATCAATGCCAAATCCATCTAGGGAAATGGAGTCAAGGTGAATGAAATGGTAAATGAAGTCAAGAAGAATACGTCATAAGAGTTGGCTTATTTCTTAAAGGATTAGGGCTTGAGACTAGCACCATAGGGTTGAAGTAATCCTTCATAAAATCAAGATCAACAATGAGTTCAAGGTCTACAAGAATGGTTTCCTCACGGGAATAACCTTCACCATTCAAAATCAACTATGAATTGATGAAAAATACTTAATACTTCAGCCAATGAACCACAAGGAAAAACATAGCATGTGATCTAATACTCACCAAACCAACAAGGAAGAATGAGGACAAACCCTAAACTTATTCGTCCAAGTAGTTAGTAACTCCTTAATGGATTGATCTTGAAGGCTAGTAGAAGAATTAAAAATTACACCATTAATATTCAAGCACCAAAATGAAACTAAGTAGGAAAAGCTTCAATATTGACAACATTAATCCATAAAGAAAGAACCCTTAACACCATAAATGCTCCCATAAAGATGTACTGATTAGGATCCAAAAGAGAGAGCTTTAAATTATCCAACCACGAGTAAAAATAAGGAATGGATCCTCTATTTATAGAGTGAGGCCTAACTTCCTGTTACAACAAAATATCAATTTCTCATGTTATTCCTTAAATCAAGTCTAGGAAAATCAAAATTACAACTAAGCAACCTAAAACAAACATGAAATAAAAAGTGGTCAAGCCACATGTACAATGAACAAAATGAAGTAAACCCCCAAGAGAGGGACATCTCCTCCAAGAAAGGTAAATATTGTCCCAAGCTACCATGCTAGCTTTCCAAACACTCCCTTAACATGTGCAAATTCTCAATGTCCTCTTCAAAGGCGTAAATCGATCCTCCAAATAGTGACGTAAACCCTCCAAAGGGGTATAATGCTCTATAATATGAAAAATAACGTCTCAAATAAATTCCCACAACTGTATCACAGGTCAAGGGGCCTCCATGAAGCATGACAATGACTATAGGCCATGACAATGACAATGACAATGAAGGGACATCACAAAATAGGCCACTAAACCCTCAACAAGCAAAGTGATGTCAAAATAAGCTCAACTAATTAGCCTTCAACTTGTACCCTTTAAGTTATGTCCACATCATAAAAAATGTTTTAAGTAAATTCCATATCAACAACGATTACTTAATTGACCCCTCAAAGTTTTCATGTCCTACAGTTATACCCCGCTGTTGCCATAAGTATTCTAAGTGCAAATAGACCCTCAAATAGATACAAATCAACTTCAAAGTGACCAAAATAAGGAGAGCACCGAGGAAGGCCCCACATGACATGCATTGAGGGGGTCCATATGGATATGAATAGCCCCAAAATTCCTTGAAGACTGTGATTTGTGCCTTGGAACACCTGTGATGCCTCAGAAAACATGAACCTGTACCAAAAATTAAAATGAAACTAGTTGCTCATCAAACTGTCCTACTCATCAAAATGCATTTGAGTACCCCTAATAAGAAGAGGGGTAATAGGGTTTGTGAAAACTACCCCTTATTATTATGTTATTCCTTATAACTACTTAATGAGACTATTCCATATTATCACCACATTACATTAATTATACCCATTGAGTGCCTCCCTATGTACATTACATTCCATCCACCTTCACATTTTTTGTTCTCGAAACATGAGTGGAAACCATATAATATGATGTGCTCACCATTGTAGTCAACTAGTACTAGACATGAGCATCCATCCATCCTAGGGAAATGTGGATATGGGGTCCAACTATTCCTTGCCACCTTGATCTTTATTTTGGTTGCTTCTTTGGTTCCATGTTGTCGTTTTTCTACTATGATATCTCCATGTATTTATTTTAGTCCTCCATGTGCCTCTATATTGGGAATCCTTTTGGTTCCACGTTGATCCAAAGTAAGTTTGCTGATGTTCATAACCTCACCTTGATGAAATTGGTCTCTCAAGGTGGTGTTGGTGGTGATATGCAACAACCTTACCTATTAGGTCTTTGGTATTTGACTCTTCAACACGTGGTTCCTTTAAGGAATGCAACTTTGTATATTATTCTTCATATTTATGCCCTTCCTAGGGATTCTCTTCTTGTGTTTATGTAGGCCTTGCTTTTGATTCAACCTCATATTTATGTCAATAGGTATTGGAATTTGTTTCCTTGTAAGGACTTCTTCATGTGGCCCCTTGGGATCATCTTGTTTAGTAAGAGATATATTCTGCATTGTGATTTTCTTTTTCTTGTACCGAAGCTTTGTAAAATTATTTTACACATTAATATTAATTGTATCAATTAATTCCATCCAGAGATATCCAAGAATAATATCCAAATCATCCATATCTATAGCATGAGATTCAAAATGCAAAACATATTTATCCATATTAATTTTAAAATCTTTAAAAATTTAAACATTCTCACCCTCAACTAGTGTGCTTTGAATATGCTTTGTGGGGACTTGCAATCTTTTAGCCAAGCCAACATCGATGAAATAATGCTTGGAATTAGGGTTATATAATAATGGCCTTCTCTTGTTGAATACATCAATGAACTTGTAGTAGAAAGTTGTCACATTTAAATAGGCCCTTATGTCTCTCTTGATCCTTCCTCTTAGCATGAGACCAAAGGTATATCTAAAAATAATTTCTCAGATGCCTCATCTGAAAATGCCAACACATAACCTAGAAGTTCATCCCACCATATGGTAGCATCATCTTGTAATTATTTATATAGAGATATTCTCCATGTGATTGGAGTTTTTTCTTATAACCCTTGATGATTCTTCAATACTAGGACCATCATCTTTTCCTATAAAATACATCTTCCTTGCAATAAATCTAAAAGGGAAATAGGGTTTTGAAGAAATACCTTACTTTTCAATGAAGTTGCTTTGTGTGCCTAGGGTTTTGATGCTGTAAATTTGAAATGACCACAACTCTCTCAATATTGATCGAAATATCTATTATGACACTAATTATGAAATGCCACATGTATTTTGCATTTATTTGCACTAGATTAATGAAAATCTAGGCATTCCATCAAAATATATCAACTTTATAATTGATGTATCTCTTACCAAAAAAACCTTAAAATAACCGATTTTAAATCAATGAGAACTTCACTTCTCGAGCTTCAATTTGGATAAAATTTTGTTTTAACATGGGTATTTTTCAAGAGGAACTCAAATTTGTAGTTGTATTCTTCAAATTTTGCACAAAAATATTCAAAAATGGATTTGAATGATGTCATCCTAATTTTCCCCTTGAAAATTCTACAAAAAGAAGTTTTTTTCCCCAAGTTTTTTCCCAAGAAAGAGCTCTAATACCACTTGTAGTAAACCTTGATAGATAAAAGATAAAATATAAGCCATTAACTTTAGAATAACCCTTAAGTTTAAAAATACCATAATGCATTCACACCATAAAGAACACAACAATAGAAAGATAACTCTTAGGGTAGGGTAACACCATCAAATAATTATTATGAAAGGAATCACTCCACAAGCCTTGCTTTCTAGAATACAAGAAACAACATCCAACGACATATTTTAATACAATGATACTTTTGTGTATATATACTTTCTTAGGACTATAACTTGGGGTCTATGCCAACTAGCCCTTATTATTATATTATTCCTTCTAACTATATATTTGGCCTATTCCATAATTATGGCCAATTTACATTAGTTATCCCCCTTGGGTACCTCCATAGGTATCCTATATTATCCTCCCTAAGTACATTACCGTGCTTCAATTTCATCATTGCTTGTACAAGGTCATATAGTTATTTATCCTATGTAGGGTAGTTCAGTACTACTTCGTGAAACAACTTGAAATTGTAGCAAACAAGTCTTCTTACTTACATAAGGATTGCTCCCACGACATACCCACTTGCATCAATCTCAAAATCATATGGTTGCTACAAATTTTTCATTTCCAAGATCGATGCTTGATTATTTTTTCTCTTCATATAATCAAAATATCTACTTCCCTCTTTTTTTGGGGAAAAAAGATCATAATTTTATAAAAAATAAACAAATTCACATTTAAAAGATGCAAATGGAATCAAAATTCCATACTTCATGAAGGACAAAACATTCTTCTTATACACTAATCCTTACCAAAAACATGAACCCTAAAACAACTCAAGTATTTTATCCCTAAAAAGGACCAAAAAAACCCTCTAAAATCTCTAACATTCTCAGTATAAAGACGAAAAAAACGATCCCCTTATAGATGTTGTGAAAATAAAATTTATAAATCAACATTCCTTAAAGACTATCAAGCAATACCCAAAATCAACATCTAATCAAAAGGAGTATGATAAAATTTAGTGACATGACCCTCAATATTTTCCTGGATGGTCCATTCACCTCGCATCAATTGCACACATGCCTTAGATAACCTGTCAACAACCTATTTCCTCTCCCTATATATATGTTGAAAGGAGATTTGTGTATAATCCTATGATAAATTTAAAAATTCTTCAAGCATTGGATGGAGGATAAAATTCCTCACACATATTGTTGTTTTACCCAATTAGTCACGAGAAGAGAGTCCCCGAAATTTTGCTGTTTCTTACCCCAAGGCCATCTTTTCAAAAAGTTTGGGATGACAAAAAGAAAGGAAAGATAGATCTGAGGATGAAAGGGTTCAAGCTACCTTTCTCGAGGAACAACTTACAATCATATAGGCAAGGTAAACAAGCACAAAATGAGCCCAATGTGACATATTCCTTGCGGAAAAGGCTAAGACAATAGCTTATTAAATGTTGGGGAGTAAGGGAGACCACATGTATACATATTGTCATCATAAGGGAGACACGACAAAGAATATGCATAACATTTAATAAGTTAATACAATGGAAGACATAGGTAGGAGCATGTGAAGGATTTATGCATCCTTGGACATTATACAAGTAGACTATCAATCCCACATGATCGAGTTGGAAGGTAAGATTGATAATCAACCCATAGCTATTTTGATTGATTATGGAGCTAGTCATAGCTATATAGATCCTAATAAGGTTGATAGATTTAAATTGAAGATATGTAAGCATGAAAATTCTTGGTTCGTTCATCTAGCCACTGAAACCAAGAGAATAACTAATGAGTTTGTCAAAGATTGTGTAGTGAACAAAAATTGAGCTAGGACTAAGTTAGATTTGAAAATCATACCACTTGGGTCATATGATTGTTTGATTGGTATGGATTGGTTGGATAAGCATCATGCTATCCTAGACTGCTACAACAAGGATTTCACATGCCTTGATGAGGAATGGAATTCAAAGACAGTTCAAGGTATTCCAAGGCCTATATTTGTTAAAGAGATTTCAGCATTGCAA
>JZKD02S0181219.1:0-22839 GCA_000966675.3 Picea glauca
TTTGACTGAAAAATCAGCAAGACTGAAACTGGGTTGGGATTTTGAAAAATTAACACACCCTCAGGACTCCCAAAAAACAACGGGTCTTCTTTTAAGCCATTTTTAGACCCTCTAAACATGAAAATATTGTCGAGTCATATTGTTGCCCTTCGCGCTCGCAAAACTAAAATTCGAAGGCATGTCTGTCTGACAATAGTTTACCCCTTTCTCAGTATGGATGGTCAAATGTACAAACAAAGGTATACTCTAGGAACTTCGGTTCACTAGAAGAGTATTCTTAGGTATAATTTTAACCCTTTTTCGGGCCCGAGGCACTAAATTTACGAAAAAGGAACCCCCACGGAGTCCATAGTTAAGCTCTTTTCAGACTCCCTAAAATTGAAAATATGGTCGAGTGACCTTGTTTCTTCAGACTTATTAAATTGGTCCAAAAGAACATCCTTGACGGAATCCATAGTTAAGCTCTTTTTCAGACTCCTTAAAAATGAAAAGATTGCCGAGTGATATTGTCTTTGTCACACTCATTAAAATGATTTTGAATAGATGTATGTTCGGTGCTAGTTTACCTCTTTTTTGAGCTGACTAGACTACCCTTGAAAAAGGTACCCGAGTAGAGTCTCCTTTTATTCTTTTTCAGACTCTCTAAAAATGAAAAACCGTCGAGCTTACTTTCTCTAGGATCGTTAAAATTACATCGAAGGACATTATCATTGTGTATTATTAATCACATTTGAATCCCTGTGTCTTTTCCCTAATGTTGACTCCATGTTTCTCTCAACATAACCATCTGAAGCATGCCTTGTACCCAAGCCTTGCATCACTTTGCCTCTGCGTCTTGACACCTTGACCCATGGAGGATTTTTCCTGAGTGTCCTTTTCCTACATATGTCCCCCTTGCTCTGAGAATCAATGTGTTCCTTTCATTTAGAACTAGTATGTCTGCAACACTTGATCCTCCTTTGTAACATAACATTCTTTTATTCTTTTTCAAGTTTCCCAAAATTATTGAAAAAGACAAACAAAAAAAAATCAAATATACCCCAAAAATGGTAAGGGAAAAGTATTTTCCTTTTGATTCACAACACAATGAGTCACCCTTGGACAAATCACATCCTTTCGTATGTTTGTCAAGCCCGAGGATTCAATATGACCTTAGGAATTTTTTCTCACTACATAGAGCTATGTCCTCCTCCATTCGGTTATCCTTCCAAAGATATGGAGAGTTCGCATTGCCTCTCGCATCGTGAACTTATGTCAATGCCATGTCACCTGAGTCTCATCTTTTGTTTCACTTTTGTCCAAGGGAAGTTTTACTAAAGTTGAGTTGACCCTTCTACAGTTTGTCTCTTGTTCTCATGCCCGACCACCCCGAAAGACCAATAAAGTCCTTGTTTGAAATCAATGAAGTTCTCTTGCTGATCATCGAGATCCTCTTGTCTATTCCCAACGAGCCATCGAAGACCTCTAGGTAGTGAATTCGTACACTGACATTACACTCCTACTCGAGTTTTGAATATTTTGAAGTTGTTGCTCGATCTCTGAAGACCTCATATCCAGCCATCATGCATCATTGGCTTCTTGAAAATGGATACTATACATATATATCTTTTTATTTTGAGATGTAGATCCACTGTGTATTGCTCGTGGCTACACTTTATATAGTTATATGACATGGATCTGAAATTTATTTAATTGGAAGCCATGATTTTATTTCATCCCGAGCATGGGTATGCCCGCCTCGATGAGACAATTTTTTATTTTTCAAATGACACCTCCTGAACTCTGGTCCTTGGGCTCACTCGCTTCATACATTGGTGAATATTTGTAATGTATTTCGGCCATCAGATTCTCTTCTGACCTCACACATTAGGGGGCATCTATTATAACCCTAAATTGCACCAAACATGCATACTTGGCATCAAGCCATCTAACTTGCTATCTTTGCCAAGCCATCACTAAATAACTCTTCTAAAAAACATTGTTGTGAAGGTGTACACGCCCTGCACCATTACTGCCCGCGTACACACCCTTGTTGCACCACTATAGCCTGCATACACTCATGGAATATTGTGAAAAATGAAAATGGAAAAGGGATACGGGTTTTTGGTCCTTTACTTAACCGTTTGACCGCCCATATCCAGTCACCCCAACCATTACTATCTCTTTTGGCCTATAAAATAAGGGGTTGGGGTCCCATTTCAAAGGGAAGCATGAGAGCATAGAAACTCTACCCATTTCAATATTCCCTCTTTGCCCCAATATTTTGCAACCACATTGTGATTTTGAGCCAGAATTCCTTCTTCCTCCTTTGCAAACCTTTTCCATTTCCCTAGAGAGAGCTGAAGAGAAGAAGAATATGTGGAAGCACTTGGTGCATGGTGAAGAGGAGCCCAAGACTAAGTTCAAGGATCATTATCGGTCTCATGTTGTAAACGAATTTTGTGAGATTAATATAAAGAATTATTTTTTCTGTCCTGCCAAATGATGTCTTCAATCTTCGTGATTTTGTTTACATTTTTTGATTATGATGTCTAACCCACTAATCCATATATAGAATGCATGCTTCTAGTTTCTTTTTTGTCTTTTGGTGAATGCAGGTCAACCTTGGGAGGAGACTTGCAGTCGAGAAACAACCAAGAACAAAGGGATCGACACCGAACGTGGATTTTAAGTTATGCCTACTTGATCCCTATACTTTGTCTTTTATGTATAATTGTGGGGTAATGTCATGATAGTGGATAAAAAGTAGGAGACTTTAGACGGTTAGCTTTGCCTGGACTTTAGAACCCTGGTGTAGTCCATAGAGGGATTTTCACACTATAGAAGGTGAGTCATGATAATGTCCCAAGAGACTTTGATTACACCATGGTTATTGCGTACCTGCCGAAGGGGATACATGCAATTATAATGCAGCAGGATAAGATTGTGACATTAAAATTCAGCGAATTCAACCTAGAGGACTGAAATAACTACATCATGCTTGCTCCTTACAAGTATTTGACCAGGACGAAGGGGAAGAACTCAGAAATAATCCCCCAGCCATGGAATATGAACCTTGCGTAGTCTACTCTCTTGAATGTGATGAAGATCCCACACTTTGGAAGGCACCATGAGGTTAACATGTGAGTTAATCTCCTGATATCATGTTACCATGGAAGCTATCTTTGGCTATACTAACGCATCACAGTTGATCTTATGTTGATCCATATGATCACTAGATTTAGCATGCAGAGACCCGACCCACAGGGCTTCTACCCAGGGAAGGCTATAGATCACGCATTGGAAAAGAGGATCAAAGACACATATGGTGATGTAGAAAAGGGGATGAGAGGCTATAAGGTAGCTTCCATCCAGAATGGAACAGTGTGCCTAGAATTCCAATTGATCACAGGAAATCTCATGAGAAAGAACATACCTACATAGGTCACATGATTTGTTGTTGACCTCACCAGGAAATGTGTAGAAGGACTTCAGATGAATTGGGAAAAGTACCTAGTAAACCAGCTTGAATTGGATTGGCGCAAAGATTAGGATCAGGGCTATGAGTTCCAATTTAGTTGGCTCCTGATCCTCATAGAGTTTACTAATTGGGATATTATAGAAGGTGCAACCTTCCCGAACATTGAGCCATTCGAACCATTCACTGCGAAGTTCACCATGCTTTGGTACTCGCGAGATATGGAAAAAATGTGGCAGTCGAGTGCAGTATTCTACACGTACTATATCCAGTTGAAGAGGGCTATCAGGGTTGTCCCTTGCATGATGTTTAACACCCTACATCGGTTCATACCTCTCATGAAGTTCTATGCGGATCGACACTTCATTTATATCACTACGCATGAAGATGAGCATAAAGAAGAGCTTCAGTCATACTAGAAGCTCACAGAGCAGGACCTCGACGAGATAACAAAGGACTGGTCAACAGACCTCCTTATCCCTGTTGTACCCACAAAAATGTCTGATCCCGAACTAATTGGAAGCTCAGAGGCCATTCACGATACACTTGGAACCAACAGAAGGAAGAAAACCGAAGAAGTGCAAAACCTGAGAAGTGCATCAGATGCAAATACTTCAGTATCACTTGGATGAGGAGGTGATGATGAAGTAGATAGAGAAGAGACCAATGGAAAAGAATATCAGCAGAAGCAAGGCGAAGTAACACCGTCTAGGGATCCTTTTGATGATGTTGATCCCTCAAATAAAATAAAGGTTTCCCCCATGAAACCTACCTCACAGAAGAAGTCGAGAGCAAGAAAAAACACAATGTGAACCATGCTCATGGTTGATGAATTTGAATTCATCATTGCAGTTGTAGCAGATGCCTCGCAGGACGTCTTGCAAAAACATGAAGCCAAGCAAGAGGATATGTATGACATAATCGAGGTTGAACTAGGAGGGGTACAATAGGACCTTCAATCCAGATGCACAATATCCACTACGCCCCCACCATCAGAAGCACCATAGTTGGGAGATGAGCCTACCCAACTCTGCAGACTAGCTGATGCAACCGAAGCTCATCTTCATCGTGCACAGGAAGAAACAGAACAGGCCACAAAGGCCCTAAATCAACTGCAAAATGTAGTCATAGAGCAACTCCAAGTTGCGCAATAGGAGAAGGTTTCTCTCTAAACAAAGTTTGAAGAGGAGAAAGCACAAATCCAAGAAGAGAAAGAGCAGTTGCTCGCAGATCATCTTGGAGTCAAAGAAGAAGTCAGTAGAGCACTTCACTTTGTGACAGGCTTAGAGAAAAAAGCATAAGAATCAGTAGAGCATCTAGTAGCATAGATCGTGGAAGCTATCCAACAGCTTCAATAGAGAATCCTAGATCTGGAGCTACGAACAATGCCCAACACTCCGCGGGATGTACAAGATCAAAGAGAAGCAACTTCTCAAAGTGTAGTTGAGAGAATCAAGACCCTCGCCATGGAATATAAACAACTAAGTGGTCATATTTCCCAAACTTATGAGTGACTCACTGAGGATCCTGAACTGAAGGCACTGGATTCATGGCTCTAGGAGGCAAAGAAGCAAGCAAAAATAGTACAGGAGTAGTTGAAGCCCCTATCAATAGTCGAGGGGATGAAGCTATCCCAAGAACAACACACTTCTCAACAGCAGGTCCACACCATTTAGAGCAAAGTCATGGAAGTGACTCAGATTCTATAACGAATCCAGAATGAGGCTTGCCAACTATATGCAGAGATTGAAGGCTGAGGGTAAGAACTGGAACAAGTCATCACTG
This sequence comes from Picea glauca, assembly GCA_000966675.3. NCBI lineage: Eukaryota > Viridiplantae > Streptophyta > Pinopsida > Pinales > Pinaceae > Picea > Picea glauca. The sequence goes on from JZKD02S0181219.1 coordinate 5,243, forward strand.
CAGTTGAACAACACTTATAGGGACCTGTCAATGAAGTAGTTATCCAAGAGTGCATCGATCAAGAGGCTTTGGCACAACAACAGGTCGAATCAGCTCTAGCCAAGCTCAAGAATTTTGAAGTAGAGCTACCCAAATCAAAGTGACTCAGGATGAGTCACAAGTGAGTGTTGGGGGCATGTTATCCATTAACCAAGTTTTGAGGATCCTTGGTCATGTTTGACCTACTTTTGGGACTTTGACAGGCTGTCGAAGGCGGAGCACAAGTCAAAGCAGAGATCACGGGATCTCAGCCCCTTTTTAGGGATTTTTGGGTTTTGGGCTTATGTAACGGGTATGGGGATGTCGGCCCATGGGGTTAACCATGTTTAATCCCTTATTTTAATGTATAAATAGATATCTAGGCGATGTAATCTAGTGGAAAGTGTGCGATGCTAAGGCTAAGTGCATGTAATAGTTGTAAATTCTTTGTGCATATTGTGTTAGACTTGCAAGGCTAAGTGCAAGTGACTATAAGAGACTTTGTTAAGGCTAAGTGCAAGTGACTGTAAGAGACTGTGTAAAGGCTTTGTGTTGTGACCTAGCTCGGGGAAGGAGGATCTGGCGGAGTGCACAAAGATCTCTTGTCCTATGCAGAGTAGGATTTTGAGACTCTGTGCATGTAGTTGATTGATTGAGATAATAAAAGAGAAGAAGAGTTGGTGGATGTAGCCCAAGGATGGGGGTGAACCATGTATATCTTGTGTTGCTATGTTTTGTGTGATGTATTGATGTGTTTATGTGTTTACTTTCTTAAGTGCTTTGATATATATGAATGATAGATAGATATATTAATTATTTATTCTTAATAATATGGATGAATGCTAGATGTAACCTATGTGAATGTGCTTAGTGCTTGAATATGCTAGATCTGGGTGAATACTATGATGCAATGTAATTAGGGTTTTATCTACGAAGTATATATTGGTTAAATATTGATGAAATGTAATCGCTAAGTGATTTGGTAGAGTATTATGATCATAGATATGTGTCCCAGCTAAGGTTGTAGACACTGGAGTCCTGCAACCACCCCTGCCTCTACCTCAGGTGAGACTTCATCTGCTTCACAGGTGTTGTCGAAAGGGCCGATAGTTAGGGTTTTGTTGGTGCGCTCTTGAGTGTTGAACCCTAGGTCTGCCCCTGTGCCAATAGACGTCAAGTGATGTTTTAATATAAATTGATATAAATGCAAGGTTAGAAAATATTTACCTTAGTAAATAGTGTTAATATATGAAAGACATACATTGACAATAGTCTTGAATTACTGAGAGGGGTGGTGGATCAGTAATGAACATTTATACCACTTTTCACCAAAATATGTATTCTTTAACTTTTACTAATAGTGTTCAGTAATTTATGATTAATATATCATCTAATTCATCAAATATATATATCATAAGGATGTAAACATAAGCAACTTCACATCAAGAACACAGTGCACCAGTTTTTCCGTGGAAACCCAAATGGGAGAAAACCACAAAATGTTTTCTTATATATATCAAGAATTCATTCATAACAAGCACCAACTTCAAAATTCTCCAACTTCAAATGGAAGGAGGCTCCAACCCCCTATTTTGAGGCTCCAACCCCCTATTATGAGGCTCCAACTTGAAGGAAGCTACAACCCCTGAGTTCTCTATCTCCACCCACTTAGTTCTAAGGATCCAACCTAAAGGAAGCTCCAACTCTCTCATTATATCGCTCCAACTGGGAGTATACAACTCCCATTCCTTTCCTTGTCCTTCCTCCTTGAAATATAAATGTAGACATATTTTATTGGCCTCTACCAATGTCATTTCCACAAACTTTGTCATTGCCACCGTCATTGTCACTGTCACTGTCATTGTCACATCAACATGTCCAACCTGTCATTGTCATTGTCACATCAACATGTCCAACCTGTCACTGTCTCATCCACCAAACCAAATCCACTCTCATCCACATGAAACTCATGCCAAGATAACCAAGAGAATATATCAAACCATATGCTCAACATCAACAACACATGCCTATACCAAGCATCCACCAAGATCACCAACATACCATCACAATAAATGTTCCCATACCATACCATGTACTAAGCCTGTACAATGCATCAACCATGCATCAATGTGTACCACAAAATGCACCATCAACCATGTACCAACCATGTACTTCAGCTATGTATATCAAAACCATACCATGTACATCAACACCATACCATGTAGTAACCATGTACATCAACCATCACCATATACCATGTACCATGAAATGTTCATCAACCATATGCCAAGAATATGTTCCAAATGTGTTCTAATAATGTATACATATCACCAACAAGTGCCTCATACATATACAAAAAATTATCTCAAACAATGTGCCCAATATCCAACATGCTCCTAAAACCATGTGCCTCAACCATATACCATATCACTCATGATATGTCTCAATCATGCCATACACCATAAAATAATTAAAATGTAACCCTAAAAACATGGTTTATGTGATCACAAACCTACAGACCTTACTCAACTTCAACAACAAGAGAATAACATCTTCATCAAACATTACCCTGGTTTCACGAGGCTAGTTTTGGATTAGTCACAAACCCTAACTTTGAACAAGAATAAATCCGTACATGTAATGAATAATTTTCTGAACATTGTACCCAATATTCTTCAATATATTCTCTACAAATCCATGAATTTTCATTGCTTGAAACACCCCATAAAATGAGTTATAGCAAACATGGAAGACCTTGTTGAATTCTGGATTATTATAGAGAGAGAAATTGTAGAGAATGCCCCACACAGAATAATTGATATGTGGATATGAAGATAACACCCAACATACTATGGACTTTAATCCATCGAATTCATTTTGTCTCACTGAATTTGTATCTTTTAGGAAGAAGTTATGACAATTTTACTCGAAACACATTTTTGAGACTAGTTCCAAGACTGACAAAAAACCTTATCTTGAGCAGAGTGTATCTCCCAAACTGCAATGACTAATGAGCTGAAATTTTTGTCACAGGTACCTTGATATGTAATATCAATATCCTCCATATTTAACTATCTAAATCATTATAGAAAACATGTTATATCAAGAATTGTAAGTTGAACTATAAATAACATACCTTAGAACACATCCTCACAAGATTTCATCCTCCCTTGGAATTTCTCCCTTCTTTACTTCATCTTCCTTGTGAAAAAAACCTCAGATATCCTTGGTTATGTAAAATAAGAATCACTTGATCAATTAGATAGATATTCAATGAAATTTTGTGTATTTGTAATGTACTTATGAGAGACTTCTTGAGGTGTATTTATAGTTTTTCTAAGTAACCTCTTTCCTTAAATTTGGGACCATTTTACTTAACTTTATGACCTCTATCCTTAACTTTAGGTCTTATTGAACTTTCTTGTTACAACCGATTTACCCTTTCATTGAAGACTTGTGACCAATTAGGGACTTCTTAACCACTCTTCGAGGCTTCCAACTTTACAAGGCCATATCTCCCTAACCATGAGGAACCACGTGGAATTCCACATATCACCAGAAAAAAAAAGATGAGTACTATCCATATATGAGTGCCATGCATGCATTTACACTATCATTTCAATCCATAATCATCATTTAAATTTAGGTACCAAAACCACACCATCGAGGCTACCATAATATGCTACTAAACTTCTTCAAGGGTTGACATCAATCTCCAAGATCACTCTAAAAGGGTTGACATCAATGACAACCAAATGTCCCAGCCAACTATCCAACTTGATCAATAAGAAAAGGAAGTAGTGTGATTGGATGCAAGAGGAGGCATGATGTAGTGATGCAATTGGGGATCCTTGGAACTAGAATGATATCCAAAGGAAATAAAGAGTGTTGGTCTTGGAGAGATTCTGGGATCTTGCATAAGAAAATATAAATTGGCTTCAAGTGATGTTTTAATATCAATTGATATAAATGCGAGGTTAGAAAATATTTTCCTTAGTAAATAGTGTTAATATATGAAGTACATACATTGAGAATAGATTTTTTGTATGTACACTAAGAGTTAAATTTTTTTACCCGGATGGGGTGCCACCTAGTGTGATGAGGTGGAAAGATGGACCATAGCAGCCGGGGGAGTTATTGATCTTAAATTTAACTTGATCTAAAATTCAAGATCTTTTAACCATTATTTGCATGTGAATTTTTAACTGTTAACAATCTTTGTAATGCAAAATTAAAGAACATCCATCAAACACATGAGCACATAAACATGTAAGCAAACCATCTATGAACAAGAATTGGTAACAGAGTTCACTAGACCCCCTGGCTATGTCTCCGAGCCACTTTCCAAATGGGAAGGCCGATAGATTAAGTATTCAAATGGTTACAAAGTGACTTATGATTTTTGTCTGTCATATACAATAACAGACTTCAACAACAGCTGCAAGATGAAATTCTAAGACTTTTAAGTAGGAACATGGATACCTTTCCGTGTATCTGGAAGATTCTATGAGCACTTTTCTGTCTAGATGCTTGAATGCAAAAAATGAAGCTGGATTTGGAATCCTTGTGAAAAGCCGAGACTTTTGAGTATAAACTCAATATATTTTAGAAACTAGACTCCAAATTCCCTTCTTGGCACAATTCCCAAAATCTTCCTCTGATTGTACAGTCCATACGGCCTCGAGATGCATGAAAACTCAGAACCACCTTGATCTACATGCAAAACCACCTCGTTCTACATGAAAATTCACTTTGGTTACTGTGCAGAACCACCTCGGTCCACGTGAAAAACTACCTCGATCACTGTGAAAAACCACCTCGGTTTACGTGTCAGTCTCTACCTGCATAAAAAATCCTCCACCTCCTCAGGATTCATTCCCATGCCTCATTTAAATAATAAAAAAGCAATGGTTTGGGGGAGGCACGAGCTATGGGCCACACGCCCTCCGAAATCCCCCAAATATCGCACTTTTTAAATTTTCTTTGCCACTTCTTGCCATGTCCCATGGCACTGGTGCGTTGGTAGCTATGGTTGTTAAGGGGGGTGGAAGTCTTGGGGTCAAACCTGTGGGATTCTCCTCCCACCACATAATCTTTACATGTGNAACCATCTGAAGCATGCCTTGTACCCAAGCCTTGCATCACTTTGCCTCTGCGTCTTGACACCTTGACCCATGGAGGATTTTTCCTGAGTGTCCTTTTCCTACATATGTCCCCCTTGCTCTGAGAATCAATGTGTTCCTTTCATTTAGAACTAGTATGTCTGCAACACTTGATCCTCCTTTGTAACATAACATTCTTTTATTCTTTTTCAAGTTTCCCAAAATTATTGAAAAAGACAAACAAAAAAAAATCAAATATACCCCAAAAATGGTAAGGGAAAAGTATTTTCCTTTTGATTCACAACACAATGAGTCACCCTTGGACAAATCACATCCTTTCGTATGTTTGTCAAGCCCGAGGATTCAATATGACCTTAGGAATTTTTTCTCACTACATAGAGCTATGTCCTCCTCCATTCGGTTATCCTTCCAAAGATATGGAGAGTTCGCATTGCCTCTCGCATCGTGAACTTATGTCAATGCCATGTCACCTGAGTCTCATCTTTTGTTTCACTTTTGTCCAAGGGAAGTTTTACTAAAGTTGAGTTGACCCTTCTACAGTTTGTCTCTTGTTCTCATGCCCGACCACCCCGAAAGACCAATAAAGTCCTTGTTTGAAATCAATGAAGTTCTCTTGCTGATCATCGAGATCCTCTTGTCTATTCCCAACGAGCCATCGAAGACCTCTAGGTAGTGAATTCGTACACTGACATTACACTCCTACTCGAGTTTTGAATATTTTGAAGTTGTTGCTCGATCTCTGAAGACCTCATATCCAGCCATCATGCATCATTGGCTTCTTGAAAATGGATACTATACATATATATCTTTTTATTTTGAGATGTAGATCCACTGTGTATTGCTCGTGGCTACACTTTATATAGTTATATGACATGGATCTGAAATTTATTTAATTGGAAGCCATGATTTTATTTCATCCCGAGCATGGGTATGCCCGCCTCGATGAGACAATTTTTTATTTTTCAAATGACACCTCCTGAACTCTGGTCCTTGGGCTCACTCGCTTCATACATTGGTGAATATTTGTAATGTATTTCGGCCATCAGATTCTCTTCTGACCTCACACATTAGGGGGCATCTATTATAACCCTAAATTGCACCAAACATGCATACTTGGCATCAAGCCATCTAACTTGCTATCTTTGCCAAGCCATCACTAAATAACTCTTCTAAAAAACATTGTTGTGAAGGTGTACACGCCCTGCACCATTACTGCCCGCGTACACACCCTTGTTGCACCACTATAGCCTGCATACACTCATGGAATATTGTGAAAAATGAAAATGGAAAAGGGATACGGGTTTTTGGTCCTTTACTTAACCGTTTGACCGCCCATATCCAGTCACCCCAACCATTACTATCTCTTTTGGCCTATAAAATAAGGGGTTGGGGTCCCATTTCAAAGGGAAGCATGAGAGCATAGAAACTCTACCCATTTCAATATTCCCTCTTTGCCCCAATATTTTGCAACCACATTGTGATTTTGAGCCAGAATTCCTTCTTCCTCCTTTGCAAACCTTTTCCATTTCCCTAGAGAGAGCTGAAGAGAAGAAGAATATGTGGAAGCACTTGGTGCATGGTGAAGAGGAGCCCAAGACTAAGTTCAAGGATCATTATCGGTCTCATGTTGTAAACGAATTTTGTGAGATTAATATAAAGAATTATTTTTTCTGTCCTGCCAAATGATGTCTTCAATCTTCGTGATTTTGTTTACATTTTTTGATTATGATGTCTAACCCACTAATCCATATATAGAATGCATGCTTCTAGTTTCTTTTTTGTCTTTTGGTGAATGCAGGTCAACCTTGGGAGGAGACTTGCAGTCGAGAAACAACCAAGAACAAAGGGATCGACACCGAACGTGGATTTTAAGTTATGCCTACTTGATCCCTATACTTTGTCTTTTATGTATAATTGTGGGGTAATGTCATGATAGTGGATAAAAAGTAGGAGACTTTAGACGGTTAGCTTTGCCTGGACTTTAGAACCCTGGTGTAGTCCATAGAGGGATTTTCACACTATAGAAGGTGAGTCATGATAATGTCCCAAGAGACTTTGATTACACCATGGTTATTGCGTACCTGCCGAAGGGGATACATGCAATTATAATGCAGCAGGATAAGATTGTGACATTAAAATTCAGCGAATTCAACCTAGAGGACTGAAATAACTACATCATGCTTGCTCCTTACAAGTATTTGACCAGGACGAAGGGGAAGAACTCAGAAATAATCCCCCAGCCATGGAATATGAACCTTGCGTAGTCTACTCTCTTGAATGTGATGAAGATCCCACACTTTGGAAGGCACCATGAGGTTAACATGTGAGTTAATCTCCTGATATCATGTTACCATGGAAGCTATCTTTGGCTATACTAACGCATCACAGTTGATCTTATGTTGATCCATATGATCACTAGATTTAGCATGCAGAGACCCGACCCACAGGGCTTCTACCCAGGGAAGGCTATAGATCACGCATTGGAAAAGAGGATCAAAGACACATATGGTGATGTAGAAAAGGGGATGAGAGGCTATAAGGTAGCTTCCATCCAGAATGGAACAGTGTGCCTAGAATTCCAATTGATCACAGGAAATCTCATGAGAAAGAACATACCTACATAGGTCACATGATTTGTTGTTGACCTCACCAGGAAATGTGTAGAAGGACTTCAGATGAATTGGGAAAAGTACCTAGTAAACCAGCTTGAATTGGATTGGCGCAAAGATTAGGATCAGGGCTATGAGTTCCAATTTAGTTGGCTCCTGATCCTCATAGAGTTTACTAATTGGGATATTATAGAAGGTGCAACCTTCCCGAACATTGAGCCATTCGAACCATTCACTGCGAAGTTCACCATGCTTTGGTACTCGCGAGATATGGAAAAAATGTGGCAGTCGAGTGCAGTATTCTACACGTACTATATCCAGTTGAAGAGGGCTATCAGGGTTGTCCCTTGCATGATGTTTAACACCCTACATCGGTTCATACCTCTCATGAAGTTCTATGCGGATCGACACTTCATTTATATCACTACGCATGAAGATGAGCATAAAGAAGAGCTTCAGTCATACTAGAAGCTCACAGAGCAGGACCTCGACGAGATAACAAAGGACTGGTCAACAGACCTCCTTATCCCTGTTGTACCCACAAAAATGTCTGATCCCGAACTAATTGGAAGCTCAGAGGCCATTCACGATACACTTGGAACCAACAGAAGGAAGAAAACCGAAGAAGTGCAAAACCTGAGAAGTGCATCAGATGCAAATACTTCAGTATCACTTGGATGAGGAGGTGATGATGAAGTAGATAGAGAAGAGACCAATGGAAAAGAATATCAGCAGAAGCAAGGCGAAGTAACACCGTCTAGGGATCCTTTTGATGATGTTGATCCCTCAAATAAAATAAAGGTTTCCCCCATGAAACCTACCTCACAGAAGAAGTCGAGAGCAAGAAAAAACACAATGTGAACCATGCTCATGGTTGATGAATTTGAATTCATCATTGCAGTTGTAGCAGATGCCTCGCAGGACGTCTTGCAAAAACATGAAGCCAAGCAAGAGGATATGTATGACATAATCGAGGTTGAACTAGGAGGGGTACAATAGGACCTTCAATCCAGATGCACAATATCCACTACGCCCCCACCATCAGAAGCACCATAGTTGGGAGATGAGCCTACCCAACTCTGCAGACTAGCTGATGCAACCGAAGCTCATCTTCATCGTGCACAGGAAGAAACAGAACAGGCCACAAAGGCCCTAAATCAACTGCAAAATGTAGTCATAGAGCAACTCCAAGTTGCGCAATAGGAGAAGGTTTCTCTCTAAACAAAGTTTGAAGAGGAGAAAGCACAAATCCAAGAAGAGAAAGAGCAGTTGCTCGCAGATCATCTTGGAGTCAAAGAAGAAGTCAGTAGAGCACTTCACTTTGTGACAGGCTTAGAGAAAAAAGCATAAGAATCAGTAGAGCATCTAGTAGCATAGATCGTGGAAGCTATCCAACAGCTTCAATAGAGAATCCTAGATCTGGAGCTACGAACAATGCCCAACACTCCGCGGGATGTACAAGATCAAAGAGAAGCAACTTCTCAAAGTGTAGTTGAGAGAATCAAGACCCTCGCCATGGAATATAAACAACTAAGTGGTCATATTTCCCAAACTTATGAGTGACTCACTGAGGATCCTGAACTGAAGGCACTGGATTCATGGCTCTAGGAGGCAAAGAAGCAAGCAAAAATAGTACAGGAGTAGTTGAAGCCCCTATCAATAGTCGAGGGGATGAAGCTATCCCAAGAACAACACACTTCTCAACAGCAGGTCCACACCATTTAGAGCAAAGTCATGGAAGTGACTCAGATTCTATAACGAATCCAGAATGAGGCTTGCCAACTATATGCAGAGATTGAAGGCTGAGGGTAAGAACTGGAACAAGTCATCACTGCAGTTGAACAACACTTATAGGGACCTGTCAATGAAGTAGTTATCCAAGAGTGCATCGATCAAGAGGCTTTGGCACAACAACAGGTCGAATCAGCTCTAGCCAAGCTCAAGAATTTTGAAGTAGAGCTACCCAAATCAAAGTGACTCAGGATGAGTCACAAGTGAGTGTTGGGGGCATGTTATCCATTAACCAAGTTTTGAGGATCCTTGGTCATGTTTGACCTACTTTTGGGACTTTGACAGGCTGTCGAAGGCGGAGCACAAGTCAAAGCAGAGATCACGGGATCTCAGCCCCTTTTTAGGGATTTTTGGGTTTTGGGCTTATGTAACGGGTATGGGGATGTCGGCCCATGGGGTTAACCATGTTTAATCCCTTATTTTAATGTATAAATAGATATCTAGGCGATGTAATCTAGTGGAAAGTGTGCGATGCTAAGGCTAAGTGCATGTAATAGTTGTAAATTCTTTGTGCATATTGTGTTAGACTTGCAAGGCTAAGTGCAAGTGACTATAAGAGACTTTGTTAAGGCTAAGTGCAAGTGACTGTAAGAGACTGTGTAAAGGCTTTGTGTTGTGACCTAGCTCGGGGAAGGAGGATCTGGCGGAGTGCACAAAGATCTCTTGTCCTATGCAGAGTAGGATTTTGAGACTCTGTGCATGTAGTTGATTGATTGAGATAATAAAAGAGAAGAAGAGTTGGTGGATGTAGCCCAAGGATGGGGGTGAACCATGTATATCTTGTGTTGCTATGTTTTGTGTGATGTATTGATGTGTTTATGTGTTTACTTTCTTAAGTGCTTTGATATATATGAATGATAGATAGATATATTAATTATTTATTCTTAATAATATGGATGAATGCTAGATGTAACCTATGTGAATGTGCTTAGTGCTTGAATATGCTAGATCTGGGTGAATACTATGATGCAATGTAATTAGGGTTTTATCTACGAAGTATATATTGGTTAAATATTGATGAAATGTAATCGCTAAGTGATTTGGTAGAGTATTATGATCATAGATATGTGTCCCAGCTAAGGTTGTAGACACTGGAGTCCTGCAACCACCCCTGCCTCTACCTCAGGTGAGACTTCATCTGCTTCACAGGTGTTGTCGAAAGGGCCGATAGTTAGGGTTTTGTTGGTGCGCTCTTGAGTGTTGAACCCTAGGTCTGCCCCTGTGCCAATAGACGTCAAGTGATGTTTTAATATAAATTGATATAAATGCAAGGTTAGAAAATATTTACCTTAGTAAATAGTGTTAATATATGAAAGACATACATTGACAATAGTCTTGAATTACTGAGAGGGGTGGTGGATCAGTAATGAACATTTATACCACTTTTCACCAAAATATGTATTCTTTAACTTTTACTAATAGTGTTCAGTAATTTATGATTAATATATCATCTAATTCATCAAATATATATATCATAAGGATGTAAACATAAGCAACTTCACATCAAGAACACAGTGCACCAGTTTTTCCGTGGAAACCCAAATGGGAGAAAACCACAAAATGTTTTCTTATATATATCAAGAATTCATTCATAACAAGCACCAACTTCAAAATTCTCCAACTTCAAATGGAAGGAGGCTCCAACCCCCTATTTTGAGGCTCCAACCCCCTATTATGAGGCTCCAACTTGAAGGAAGCTACAACCCCTGAGTTCTCTATCTCCACCCACTTAGTTCTAAGGATCCAACCTAAAGGAAGCTCCAACTCTCTCATTATATCGCTCCAACTGGGAGTATACAACTCCCATTCCTTTCCTTGTCCTTCCTCCTTGAAATATAAATGTAGACATATTTTATTGGCCTCTACCAATGTCATTTCCACAAACTTTGTCATTGCCACCGTCATTGTCACTGTCACTGTCATTGTCACATCAACATGTCCAACCTGTCATTGTCATTGTCACATCAACATGTCCAACCTGTCACTGTCTCATCCACCAAACCAAATCCACTCTCATCCACATGAAACTCATGCCAAGATAACCAAGAGAATATATCAAACCATATGCTCAACATCAACAACACATGCCTATACCAAGCATCCACCAAGATCACCAACATACCATCACAATAAATGTTCCCATACCATACCATGTACTAAGCCTGTACAATGCATCAACCATGCATCAATGTGTACCACAAAATGCACCATCAACCATGTACCAACCATGTACTTCAGCTATGTATATCAAAACCATACCATGTACATCAACACCATACCATGTAGTAACCATGTACATCAACCATCACCATATACCATGTACCATGAAATGTTCATCAACCATATGCCAAGAATATGTTCCAAATGTGTTCTAATAATGTATACATATCACCAACAAGTGCCTCATACATATACAAAAAATTATCTCAAACAATGTGCCCAATATCCAACATGCTCCTAAAACCATGTGCCTCAACCATATACCATATCACTCATGATATGTCTCAATCATGCCATACACCATAAAATAATTAAAATGTAACCCTAAAAACATGGTTTATGTGATCACAAACCTACAGACCTTACTCAACTTCAACAACAAGAGAATAACATCTTCATCAAACATTACCCTGGTTTCACGAGGCTAGTTTTGGATTAGTCACAAACCCTAACTTTGAACAAGAATAAATCCGTACATGTAATGAATAATTTTCTGAACATTGTACCCAATATTCTTCAATATATTCTCTACAAATCCATGAATTTTCATTGCTTGAAACACCCCATAAAATGAGTTATAGCAAACATGGAAGACCTTGTTGAATTCTGGATTATTATAGAGAGAGAAATTGTAGAGAATGCCCCACACAGAATAATTGATATGTGGATATGAAGATAACACCCAACATACTATGGACTTTAATCCATCGAATTCATTTTGTCTCACTGAATTTGTATCTTTTAGGAAGAAGTTATGACAATTTTACTCGAAACACATTTTTGAGACTAGTTCCAAGACTGACAAAAAACCTTATCTTGAGCAGAGTGTATCTCCCAAACTGCAATGACTAATGAGCTGAAATTTTTGTCACAGGTACCTTGATATGTAATATCAATATCCTCCATATTTAACTATCTAAATCATTATAGAAAACATGTTATATCAAGAATTGTAAGTTGAACTATAAATAACATACCTTAGAACACATCCTCACAAGATTTCATCCTCCCTTGGAATTTCTCCCTTCTTTACTTCATCTTCCTTGTGAAAAAAACCTCAGATATCCTTGGTTATGTAAAATAAGAATCACTTGATCAATTAGATAGATATTCAATGAAATTTTGTGTATTTGTAATGTACTTATGAGAGACTTCTTGAGGTGTATTTATAGTTTTTCTAAGTAACCTCTTTCCTTAAATTTGGGACCATTTTACTTAACTTTATGACCTCTATCCTTAACTTTAGGTCTTATTGAACTTTCTTGTTACAACCGATTTACCCTTTCATTGAAGACTTGTGACCAATTAGGGACTTCTTAACCACTCTTCGAGGCTTCCAACTTTACAAGGCCATATCTCCCTAACCATGAGGAACCACGTGGAATTCCACATATCACCAGAAAAAAAAAGATGAGTACTATCCATATATGAGTGCCATGCATGCATTTACACTATCATTTCAATCCATAATCATCATTTAAATTTAGGTACCAAAACCACACCATCGAGGCTACCATAATATGCTACTAAACTTCTTCAAGGGTTGACATCAATCTCCAAGATCACTCTAAAAGGGTTGACATCAATGACAACCAAATGTCCCAGCCAACTATCCAACTTGATCAATAAGAAAAGGAAGTAGTGTGATTGGATGCAAGAGGAGGCATGATGTAGTGATGCAATTGGGGATCCTTGGAACTAGAATGATATCCAAAGGAAATAAAGAGTGTTGGTCTTGGAGAGATTCTGGGATCTTGCATAAGAAAATATAAATTGGCTTCAAGTGATGTTTTAATATCAATTGATATAAATGCGAGGTTAGAAAATATTTTCCTTAGTAAATAGTGTTAATATATGAAGTACATACATTGAGAATAGATTTTTTGTATGTACACTAAGAGTTAAATTTTTTTACCCGGATGGGGTGCCACCTAGTGTGATGAGGTGGAAAGATGGACCATAGCAGCCGGGGGAGTTATTGATCTTAAATTTAACTTGATCTAAAATTCAAGATCTTTTAACCATTATTTGCATGTGAATTTTTAACTGTTAACAATCTTTGTAATGCAAAATTAAAGAACATCCATCAAACACATGAGCACATAAACATGTAAGCAAACCATCTATGAACAAGAATTGGTAACAGAGTTCACTAGACCCCCTGGCTATGTCTCCGAGCCACTTTCCAAATGGGAAGGTCGATAGATTAAGTATTCAAATGCTTACAAAGTGACTTATGATTTTTGTCTGTCATATACAGTAACAGACTTCAACAACAGCTGCAAGATGAAATTCTAAGACTTTTAAGTAGGAACATGGATACCTTTCTGTGTATCTGGAAGATTCTATGAGAACTTTTCTATCTGGATGCTTGCATGCAAAAAATGAAGCTGGATTTGGAATCCTTGTGAAAAGCCGAGACTTTTGAGTATAAACTCAATATATTTCAGAAACTAGACTCCAAATGCCCTTCTTGGCACAATTCCCAAAATCTTCCTCTGATTGTACAGTCCATACGGCCTCAAGATGCATGAAAACTCAGAACCACCTTGATCTACGTGCAAAACCACCTCGTTCTACATGCAAATTCACTTTGGTTACTGTGCAGAACCACCTCGGTCCACGTGAAAAACTACCTCGATCACTGTGAAAAACCACCTCGGTTTATGTGCCAGTCTCTACTGCATAAAAAATCCTCCACCTCCTCAGGATTCATGCCCATGCCTCATTTAAATAATAAAAAAGCAATGGTTTTGGGGAGGCACGAGCTATGGGCCACACGCCCTCCGAAATCCCCCAAATATCGCACTTTTTAAATTTTCTTTGCCACTTCTTGCCATGTCCCATGGCAGTGGTGCGTTGGTAGCTATGGTTGTTAAGGGGGGTGGAAGTCTACATGTGATTTGAACTTTGGTTATGGAATGATTTTGGGTTAATACATATGGTGTATATATATATATATATATATATTATATGTATATGGTTTTTGGAATATAGTTATAACATATGTGCACATCATATGGTTGGCGCATTATAACATATGTTATGTTTTAACATATGTGTTTTGGGTTTTACATATGGTTGGTGCATTATATGGTTGGTTTTTGATATAACATTTAAATACCAAGGGGGTGCCTCGGTCTTGGCAAGGTCAAGGCGGTGTTGGCAAGGTCAAGGGCTAAGCCCTTGACCACCCCTTTTTTTCCCAAACCATGGGGTCATGGTGGCCTTTTCACAAGGTCTTGGGTTCAATTCCCATAGCCCCAAATTACATTTCTTAACCATTTCTAACCATTTTTCACCATCTTTGATGAAACTTCCACTACTGATATCTTTGTCATCTGGAGGTCATTTTTCCTGAAACGAACGTCACCGGAAAGCTGTTGACAAGCTCTTCCACTTTGTAAGATTTACTTTGCATTTTTAATACTTTAACTCTATATAATTTTAATATGATCGACCTGGATCAAACCTTCACACTGGAAAGATTTTTGGCCACAAAAAGTATGAAATCATTCAGAAAATAAGTGAGGACATGTTTGTCTCACTTGTCTTGTATCACCTATCCATTCTTCCCGGAACCTGTACATATGACTCAGCAATACCACAATCAATACTGCACTGACATTGTTAAGTACATTAATCACATTCTTAATCACATCTTCATTCAACATTGTCGGACCCAACCACATACTGCTGATGAATAATAAGCTGAATATAAACATTGAACCTATGAAAGATATTGTACCCAAACCATGCTGACTTTTAACCATAGAAACACTATCAGCCAAAACAGGTGCATTGTAGTGAAATGACACTTCCTTTTCATGCTTAGGATTCTTTTCTTCCTTACATTGTATAGACATAAGTTCCAAATTCTGACTTGCATTAACAACCCTTTTTAATTGTTGTGTAGTGCCCATTGATTTGTCATTTTTGAATGAATGTGAATGCACTATGTACTCAATTCCTTCTTTAAACAAGTGATATTGATTATGTTCTCAATAGAAGATCTCTTTTCGATCATATAAGTACAGACTACCCAACACAATTCCACAGATATCCAGTACTGGGACCACATCAAATTCAACCTCATCTACAAACTTAGATGTAATTGCAAACTTTAGATCACATTGTTGTGTTACTTGTAATGTTTTATCTTTGCATACCCAACCTGATGGATAAGGTTTCTTGTGTGGTTTTGTTGTTAATCCCAATTTCTTAACTACTTCTTCTGAAATAACATTAACTTGAGATCCACTATCTATGAGTGTGTCAACCTTTGTTTGNAAGTGACACTTGGAGATGATTACCAATATCCCATCAAGGGAGTGGGAGAATCAAGATACAAGCTAAATTCAAGGAACTCAATAAAGATGAAGGACATACTCTTTGTACCAGGTTTAACAAAGAACCTACTCTCCATTTATGCTTTAGAAAAGAAAGGCTTCAAAGTTGCCTTTATAGATGAAGAAGTCCTCATGTGGGCTAAAGGAGAAACCCTGAATGAAGCAATCATCATTGGAAGAGAAGAAAATGTCTTATACAAGCTCAAGGGTCACTCAGAGGCTGCCGTGACCCACGCCATTGAAAACTCATGTGAACTTTGGCATAGAAGATTAGCTCACATCAATTACAAGGTGCTACCATACACAAGCAAAGTTGTCACGGGTCTACCAGAATTCAAAATTGACCATGAAGGCATGTGCAATGGATGTGCGCAAGGGAAGAACATCAAGAACCAAGAGAGACAACAAAGCAGAAGGAGCCCTAGATCTCATTCATTCAGATGTATGTGGCCCAATGCAATCGTCCTCCATTAGTGGGTATGTATAATATGTATCATTTATTGATGATTATTCTCGTAAGACCTGGGTGTATTTTTTGAAATCTAAAGATGAAGTATTTAGCAAGTTCAAGGAATTCAAAGCCTTGATAGAGAACCTTTCTGAAATAAAGATCAAGATACTCAGGTCAGATAATGGAGGAGAATATACCTCAAAAGAGTTCGTGAGCTTCTGCAAAGATGTTGGGATCAAGAGGGAATGCACAACTCCTTATAATCCTCAACAAAACGGTGTAGTTGAACGAAAGAACAGAACGATAATGGAAGTTGTGAAGACTATGATCCATGATTAAGATCTTCCAATGTGCTTATGGGCAGAAGAAACAATGATAGTCGTTTATGTGCAAAACCGATTATCCCATAGTGCACTTGGGTTCAAGACCCCTGAAGAGATGTTCACCAGAAAGAAGCGAGAGGTAAGCCATCTCAAAATATTTGGCTGCCCAGTTTTTATACATATTCTGAAAGAGAAGAGAAACAAGTTGGAACCTTCAGAAAAGAAGGGAATATTTGTGGGATACTGTGAGGTATCCAAGGCCTTTAGAATTTACATACCAAGTCACCACCACATTGAGATCAACAGGGATGTGACTTTTGATGAAGATGTAGCACTCAAGAAATCGAGAATATGTCAGCTTGAAGAAGCACATGAAGAAGAACCCGTAATCCCCAGAACTGCAGAATCAGTGAGGGAGGTTCCCAGAGCTGCAGAACTAGTGAGGGAAGATGTAGTTTACCCTGATGAGGAGATTCCAAAAGACCATGATATAGTAGAATTTCAAGAACCGCCTCAGATGATGATCCTTCATAAAAGAAAGCCAACTTGGGCTAGAGAGCTCATTCAAGATGGAGAGAAGTATGGTGTTTCCCAAGGAACCACGAGACACGTGAAAAGACCAAAGCCATTCTCCAGTTATACGGCTTTGATGTGTGACCTCCTAGAGAATGAGCCTACCTACTTTGAAGAAACCATTTAGCTGAAAGAATGGG
>JZKD02S0181252.1:0-22839 GCA_000966675.3 Picea glauca
AGGGGACTACTTTGGAGTTCATCCATATTTACTTCTTATCAACCATGACAAAACAATAATGAGTCATATTTACATCAAACAATATTGGGTCCATTACCCAAACCTTTGTGCTACGGAGATTTCTTCAAGGGTTGACATCAATGACAACAACCTTAATCAACATGTTGAAAACCTCAGGGATGAGGGAAAGAGATCAGGTAGAGAACTCATAGATTGTCAGGTGGGCAATGAGATGAGATCAGTTGATCTACTAGGAGAGCAGAGGAGAGATCTCAATTTTCCAGGTGGGCAAGGAAGAAGAGATGAGCTCGGGTGAGAGTTCATATTAAGAAGGGGTGGTGACAGATGGAAAGGAGGAGCACAGAGATGAGTTTCCCACTCCATGGGATATGGAGTTGAATATGTTGTAGGATTGGTTGGACCATCCAGAACCAGAAGATGGTTGCCAAGAGATAGCCAAGCTAGAGGGAGCTGAATGAAAACATGAAGAGCATATGGAAGAAGTTGGAGATGTACCAGCAGAAGAACTGACAGAAGCTAAGCTGTCAGAGGAGGTAGTTGAGCAGAAGCTCAGTAAGGAGCCTGCAGAACTGGAGTCTACGGTGGGGTGGCAAGTCAAGGCCACAGAGGAAGAAACCAGCATGGGGGATCAGGACGATCTTCCCTTTGATGTGTATAAGGAAAAGGAATTGCAGCCAAGAAGACCGCATAAGGTAATCCAGCTAGTAGAGCAGCTGGAAGATGTGATACATGAGATAAGGGAGTTGATATTGAAGTCAGCAAAAGAAGTTGTCAGTAAAGGAAAGTTGAACAGAGGAGGAGTTGCACGAGTAGTGGGGTAGCAGTAGCAGCAGTAAAGTAGAGGAGCAGGAGGACATATCAGGGGGATTTCAACAGCAAAGCAGAGGAGATCATGAGCAGGAGCTCATAATTTTCCCAACAGTGGAGTATGATGCAGAAGCATTGCTCCACCTCAGCACGCGCCAGCTACTCAACACATTGGTTCTCATTCAAGGAGGGGAGAGGCGCCAACACTCTTGTTTTTCCCTCGAATTTTAAATTTTAAATGTAATTAAAAGAAATTAAATGATGTCAGGATGGAAGAGCCAAGTCATGCCTTCGTATAGGTTGTAGATAAGGTCTCCTTAAATGGTTGACGGTATGAGGGATATAGATATGATTCGGATTAGATTTTCCACTCAGTGTAATCTGCCTCAGTAGATAGGCATTTTGATTGTGATTAGACACCACTAGAGTAGTTGGAGGGAAGGGCTCGATGAGTCTCCTCTTGTATAAATCCTTATAACATATTCCCAGTAGAGGTTGTTGAAGATCGATTGTAAATATTTGTAAGCCAAAGAGAGGAGAGAAGATTCGAGACTCAATTGTAATCTGAGCTCATACATTGTAATTGACATTCTAATATTAATACAAAAGAACAGATTTCATTGTTTACAAATTCCTGTGTGGTGGATGTTTGTTTACGAATGTCATTTGTGTTTGTATGAATTTATGTTGTAGGTGTGTATTAGTTTCCATCTACAGGGTAACGATAGAATTTCTCTATCTGTTAGTTTGTTGAATTATTTATGGGTTCTTTAGGTTGTGCAAGGAGTGCACAATAGGGTATTGGAAACTCTGTAGCCAGCGCAAGGAGTGTGCATCTGAACTATTTTGAGTCAGAGAAGAATGTGTCAGGAGGGCACACTAGGGAAATCACAACTCAAGCGGATCCTCAAGGTTCTTGAATACCTTGGAGGAGAGATTGTGCAGAGGAGGCACAAAGAGGCAGGGTTATTGAACACCCTGGAAGAAAGCCTGCGTAGGAGTAAGCATAGCCAGAGTTACTGAGGACTCTGTAAGCTCTGCCAAGAGGGAATCGAGTAGGTGCAAGTGTGAACAAAAGGTATTTTGTTTCAAGTTCTGAGAAGATAAGTGTCAAGGAGAAGACACCCACAGAGTTGTTAAATACTCTGGAGGAAGACCCGTGCAAGGAGTGCACCATGCCAACACTTCAAAAAATGTTGTAAGAAGTCGTCTAAAGGCTCGGTCAAGAGCAAAGAGTGCGCAAAAAATTTAATTTGAAGTTCTGGGAGAAAGGTTGCCAAGAGGGCAAACCACAAGGTTAAGACTTCAGGATATTTGAGTGCAAGTCTGCACAGAAAGTGCAAGGAGTGCGCAGAAGCGAACTTATTCCAAGTCCCAAAAGTTGATTAGTGTCATCGCGCACAGGGTCTCTGCAAAGAGTGCAGAAGGCTGAGAACAGTCCAAGTCTCGGATTATGAGGGAAGTACTAAGTGTGAAAAGAAGGACTTGTTGAAGTCCTGAAGTCTCGAAGCCAAGCGGGGTCGTCCATCGTCCGGAGGGACAAGTGGCAAGATATCTGGAAGTCCACATATGTACTAGAGAATTAAATCATTATCATCATAAACTTATTAAAGGAGTAGACAAAAATTACTCAATAAATCAAAACCATACTTTTTTACCACATAAGCTTCAAAGCTTCACCATAATCAAGTAAGAAAATCAAACAATAAAAGAGAATTAATCCAAGACAAATTGTATAGTCATTAAATTGAATTGAGTAGACGTGTTCATACCTATTCGCTAGACAACAATTTGTGTCCCCAAATAAAAGAGGGTATAAGAGTTAGGGATCCAATGTGGGTATTTAAAAGGAGAAAAAAGAAATATTAAAAATTTATAACCTTTAAAGTACAAAATTCGATCTACGTAGATCAAGAGTTAGATCTGAAACAAGTATCTCATTAAAAAAACAATATTTCGTGCATCCAAAAATGACGAAAAAAATCTTTTATAAATGTCACACATACAAAAAAATTGTCGAAATCTCTCACCATCATCGGACTTCCGATGAACATTGACCATCTCAAAATTGACCAAGTCAACGACCGTTAAACCATTTTTAAATGGGTATTTGGCCTTTTCACACGTTTGTCAACGTGTCAATATTTCAATGAATGTTTGCCTCAATACCGACAAACATCCAGGGTATGATCGATGAAAGTGTGTTGCAAAATCGACGGTGCAAGAACGTCGTCATACTTACGAAGAACATCAAGGATCCTAGAAAAATTGATTAAAATTTTAATAATTATGTAGTAATTTGTGACAATACGATTATTTTTATCATTATTCTCATAATATTTCATCGAATATTGACCCCATATGTACTAGTGATCTTCCATAGCTCAAAATTTTTCCCATTAAATTTTTCAATCTCTATCTTTGAATTGATCGTCATTTATTTTCACCACAAGAATCGATACTGCAAAGATCCCACTATAACAAGGTTTATCACAGCCCTGAACCAAACCCTTAGCCACAAAGGCGTCCCTCGAAAGCCAATAACTACCCTAACACCAAATGTAAGTTTTAAAAATTTTACATTAATTCAATGCACACACATATTCTTAACATAGAAAAGAAAATAATTACAATCACACATATACATAGAGATTTACCTTGTAAACCCAACCGGGAAAATCAGCAACCTATTTTAAAGTTGCATCTCTAATTATATTCATAATACAACTTCATTATTTACAATAAAATTTATAGGATCCCATGGCATCCAAAAAAAACCCTAATCCATTGATTCGGATTATATTACAACATTAAATACTTAACCAAAATTAGAAAACCATGGGTTGAAATACCATGCGCCACTAAACCGCCAAATGAGAAAAACCACCCAAACATTTGGCAAATAAACCCCCCAAAAAAATTCTAAGGGCGCAGGCCCCGAAACCCCAAAATCATGCAAATAATATAACCCATATCCAACATTCTCCCACTTGTTGTTTTCTTTGCATACATGGGTTGCAGGCATTCATGACCAATAATCTAGG
Source organism: Picea glauca (assembly GCA_000966675.3). Taxonomy (NCBI): domain Eukaryota; kingdom Viridiplantae; phylum Streptophyta; class Pinopsida; order Pinales; family Pinaceae; genus Picea; species Picea glauca. Next base: position 3,873 of record JZKD02S0181252.1, read on the forward strand.
GAAGAAATGCCTATTTATTTTCTACACTAAGTGAACTTCTCAGTCCTCACAGACTTTGTTAATGAATCTCCAACATTCTCCAACGTGTCCACCTTCACCAATAGCACCTTATTCTTTTCAACCACGTCTCTGAAAAATGATATTGAACATTGATATTCTTTGTCTTAAAATGATAAGCCAATTTCCACGCAAGGAAGATTGCACTCTGACTGTCACAATATATCCTTACAGTTTGTTGTACCAACCCAATACCTTAACACAATCAATGAAACCATATTGCTTCCTTGCTTGCATGAGAGGCTGCCATGTATTCAGACTTTGTAGTTGAGAGTGTCACTACAGATTGTATTTTGCTAATTCAACTAACTGCTCCTCCAAATAGGTTAAACACATACCCACTTGTAGATCTTATAACATCTTCGTTTTCAAACCTCAAATTAGCAATGTATAATGTAAATGTAATGTATGGCCGAGAGCCAAAGTGATGTAATATGTAAATGATTTAAATTGAATATAATGAATAAAATGTATTTCCATATGTAGATGGACATGGACAGAGATTTAGGGGCTAAGTATCCACAAGAGAGGGAAGGGATCCAATGGGGGGAGAGTTTACCCATGCCTATTAAACCAAAACTAATTTCTTATTTCTTTCTAAATTATCCCTACCATGAACCTTCCATTAGTTGTTGAGTGTTCTAGAGCTCAATCATTGAATTCATGTAAGAGGATGGGTGTGAGAATCACATCCCACGGTTATTGAGAGCATGGGGGTTAAGTACAATAATCTTGGGGAAGAGTGCAAGTCAAGCAAGAAAGAGGAAGGGAGGAAATTTGTATGGGTAAAAGACCAGAATTACAGATTCATGTTTTTGCATAGAAATTTGTTTTTATATGGAGTTTTTTGGCCAACAAAGAAGTTCTAAATGTTGAAGCTTGAAGGTAGTTGTGGGCAAGTTTAGCAGTTTTTTGGAGCTAAAATTTTGTGGAGAAAAGTTGTGTTCCTGGGAGTAATGTATTGTTCGAAATTTTCCAAGGAAGCACTTGTTTTGTTGCTGGGAAACTTTGTTTTTGTAGCTACAAAATTCCTAAGGTCCCAGCAAGTAAATTTCCTATCCAACATGTGTTAGAATCCCTAGAGGGGAGTGGAAAGATCTGATGGAATGTCAGCATTGAAGGGGGATTCCATCCCTTGGGTTGTGCATATTGAGGGGAGGAGAGCTGGTGGAATGGAATTTTCCATGAGAATTGACTGTTGAGAGGGGGGCATTAGCCAGCCTTAGGGACCATTGCCTCTTGTGGATTCATATCCCTAGATCAAGGGTGGCTTCTTGTTGAGATATGGAACAATATGCCTACAATTGGGAGGAACGTTTGTCCTATGCAGTGGGTTGCACATTTTATAAGATAAATGTTATGTTTGTTGTGTTTACTCATGTATAATGTTGATATAGTTGTTGTACAATTTACTCTGTGATATATTTGGTTATTATTTCTTGTTGTCAATAGAATGATGCATTCAAATATCTATTTAATTCATTGAATAATGTTGTATGCATTTATTTGTTGCATTGCATAGTTAAACAATTGAATTTTTCTTTTTATTTAGCATGGCCCATTGNTAAAAGAAATTAAATGATGTCAGGATGGAAGAGCCAAGTCATGCCTTCGTATAGGCTGTAGATAAGGTCGCCTTAAATGGTTGACGGTATGAGGGATATAGATATGATTCGGATTCGATTTTCCACTCAGAGTAATCTACTTCAGTAGATCGGCGTTTTGATTGTGCTTAGACCCCACTAGAGTCGTTGGAGGGAAGGGCTCGCTTCGTCTCCTCTTGTATAAATCCTTGTAACATATTCCCAGTAGAGGTTGTTGAAGATCGCTTGTAAATATTTGTAAGCCAAAGAGAGGAGAGAAGATTCGAGACTCAATTGTAGTCTGAGCTCATACATTGTAATTGACATTCTGATATTAATACAAAATAACAGATTTCATTGTTTACAAATTCCTGTGTGGTGGATGTTTGTTTACGAATGTCATTTGTGTTTGTATGAATTTATGTTGTAGATGTGTATTAGTTTCCATCTACAGGGTAACGATAGGATTTCTCTATCTGTTAGTTTGTTGAATTATTTATGGGTTCTTTAGGTTGTGCAAGGAGTGCACAATAAGGTATTGGAAACTCTGTAGCTAGCTCAAGGAGTGTGCATCTGAACTATTTTGAGTCAGAGAAGAACGTGTCAGGAGAGCACACCAGGGAAATCACAACTCAAGAGGATCCTCAAGGTTCTTGAATACCTTGGAGGAGAGATTGTGCAGAGGAGGCACAAAGAGGCAGGGTTATTGAACACCCTGGAAGAAAGCCTGCGTAAGAGTAAGCATAGCCAGAGTTACTGAGGACTCTGTAAGCTCTGCCAAGAGGGAATCGAGTAGGTGCAAGTGTGAACAAAAGGTATTTTTTTTCAAGTTCTGAGAAGATAAGTGTCAAGGAGAAGACACCCACAGAGTTGTTAAATACTCTGGAGGAAGACCCGTGCAAGGAGTGCACCATGCCAACACTTCAAAAAATGTTGTAAGAAGTCGTCTAAAGGCTCGGTCAAGAGCAAAGAGTGCGCAAAAAATTTAATTTGAAGTTCTGGGAGAAAGGTTGCCAAGAGGGCAAACCACAAGGTTAAGACTTCAGGATATTTGAGTGCAAGTCTGCACAGAAAGTGCAAGGAGTGCGCAGAAGCGAACTTATTCCAAGTCCCAAAAGTTGATTAGTGTCATCGCGCACAGGGTCTCTGCAAAGAGTGCAGAAGGCTGAGAACAGTCCAAGTCTCGGATTATGAGGGAAGTACTAAGTGTGAAAAGAAGGACTTGTTGAAGTCCTGAAGTCTCGAAGCCAAGCGGGGTCGTCCATCGTCCGGAGGGACAAGTGGCAAGATATCTGGAAGTCCACATATGTACTAGAGAATTAAATCATTATCATCATAAACTTATTAAAGGAGTAGACAAAAATTACTCAATAAATCAAAACCATACTTTTTTACCACATAAGCTTCAAAGCTTCACCATAATCAAGTAAGAAAATCAAACAATAAAAGAGAATTAATCCAAGACAAATTGTATAGTCATTAAATTGAATTGAGTAGACGTGTTCATACCTATTCGCTAGACAACAATTTGTGTCCCCAAATAAAAGAGGGTATAAGAGTTAGGGATCCAATGTGGGTATTTAAAAGGAGAAAAAAGAAATATTAAAAATTTATAACCTTTAAAGTACAAAATTCGATCTACGTAGATCAAGAGTTAGATCTGAAACAAGTATCTCATTAAAAAAACAATATTTCGTGCATCCAAAAATGACGAAAAAAATCTTTTATAAATGTCACACATACAAAAAAATTGTCGAAATCTCTCACCATCATCGGACTTCCGATGAACATTGACCATCTCAAAATTGACCAAGTCAACGACCGTTAAACCATTTTTAAATGGGTATTTGGCCTTTTCACACGTTTGTCAACGTGTCAATATTTCAATGAATGTTTGCCTCAATACCGACAAACATCCAGGGTATGATCGATGAAAGTGTGTTGCAAAATCGACGGTGCAAGAACGTCGTCATACTTACGAAGAACATCAAGGATCCTAGAAAAATTGATTAAAATTTTAATAATTATGTAGTAATTTGTGACAATACGATTATTTTTATCATTATTCTCATAATATTTCATCGAATATTGACCCCATATGTACTAGTGATCTTCCATAGCTCAAAATTTTTCCCATTAAATTTTTCAATCTCTATCTTTGAATTGATCGTCATTTATTTTCACCACAAGAATCGATACTGCAAAGATCCCACTATAACAAGGTTTATCACAGCCCTGAACCAAACCCTTAGCCACAAAGGCGTCCCTCGAAAGCCAATAACTACCCTAACACCAAATGTAAGTTTTAAAAATTTTACATTAATTCAATGCACACACATATTCTTAACATAGAAAAGAAAATAATTACAATCACACATATACATAGAGATTTACCTTGTAAACCCAACCGGGAAAATCAGCAACCTATTTTAAAGTTGCATCTCTAATTATATTCATAATACAACTTCATTATTTACAATAAAATTTATAGGATCCCATGGCATCCAAAAAAAACCCTAATCCATTGATTCGGATTATATTACAACATTAAATACTTAACCAAAATTAGAAAACCATGGGTTGAAATACCATGCGCCACTAAACCGCCAAATGAGAAAAACCACCCAAACATTTGGCAAATAAACCCCCCAAAAAAATTCTAAGGGCGCAGGCCCCGAAACCCCAAAATCATGCAAATAATATAACCCATATCCAACATTCTCCCACTTGTTGTTTTCTTTGCATACATGGGTTGCAGGCATTCATGACCAATAATCTAGGGAAGAAATGCCTATTTATTTTCTACACTAAGTGAACTTCTCAGTCCTCACAGACTTTGTTAATGAATCTCCAACATTCTCCAACGTGTCCACCTTCACCAATAGCACCTTATTCTTTTCAACCACGTCTCTGAAAAATGATATTGAACATTGATATTCTTTGTCTTAAAATGATAAGCCAATTTCCACGCAAGGAAGATTGCACTCTGACTGTCACAATATATCCTTACAGTTTGTTGTACCAACCCAATACCTTAACACAATCAATGAAACCATATTGCTTCCTTGCTTGCATGAGAGGCTGCCATGTATTCAGACTTTGTAGTTGAGAGTGTCACTACAGATTGTATTTTGCTAATTCAACTAACTGCTCCTCCAAATAGGTTAAACACATACCCACTTGTAGATCTTATAACATCTTCGTTTTCAAACCTCAAATTAGCAATGTATAATGTAAATGTAATGTATGGCCGAGAGCCAAAGTGATGTAATATGTAAATGATTTAAATTGAATATAATGAATAAAATGTATTTCCATATGTAGATGGACATGGACAGAGATTTAGGGGCTAAGTATCCACAAGAGAGGGAAGGGATCCAATGGGGGGAGAGTTTACCCATGCCTATTAAACCAAAACTAATTTCTTATTTCTTTCTAAATTATCCCTACCATGAACCTTCCATTAGTTGTTGAGTGTTCTAGAGCTCAATCATTGAATTCATGTAAGAGGATGGGTGTGAGAATCACATCCCACGGTTATTGAGAGCATGGGGGTTAAGTACAATAATCTTGGGGAAGAGTGCAAGTCAAGCAAGAAAGAGGAAGGGAGGAAATTTGTATGGGTAAAAGACCAGAATTACAGATTCATGTTTTTGCATAGAAATTTGTTTTTATATGGAGTTTTTTGGCCAACAAAGAAGTTCTAAATGTTGAAGCTTGAAGGTAGTTGTGGGCAAGTTTAGCAGTTTTTTGGAGCTAAAATTTTGTGGAGAAAAGTTGTGTTCCTGGGAGTAATGTATTGTTCGAAATTTTCCAAGGAAGCACTTGTTTTGTTGCTGGGAAACTTTGTTTTTGTAGCTACAAAATTCCTAAGGTCCCAGCAAGTAAATTTCCTATCCAACATGTGTTAGAATCCCTAGAGGGGAGTGGAAAGATCTGATGGAATGTCAGCATTGAAGGGGGATTCCATCCCTTGGGTTGTGCATATTGAGGGGAGGAGAGCTGGTGGAATGGAATTTTCCATGAGAATTGACTGTTGAGAGGGGGGCATTAGCCAGCCTTAGGGACCATTGCCTCTTGTGGATTCATATCCCTAGATCAAGGGTGGCTTCTTGTTGAGATATGGAACAATATGCCTACAATTGGGAGGAACGTTTGTCCTATGCAGTGGGTTGCACATTTTATAAGATAAATGTTATGTTTGTTGTGTTTACTCATGTATAATGTTGATATAGTTGTTGTACAATTTACTCTGTGATATATTTGGTTATTATTTCTTGTTGTCAATAGAATGATGCATTCAAATATCTATTTAATTCATTGAATAATGTTGTATGCATTTATTTGTTGCATTGCATAGTTAAACAATTGAATTTTTCTTTTTATTTAGCATGGCCCATTGTGCAAGCTTGAATGTCATGTTGTGTGATATCCCTTAGCTACAATACCCAAAGTACAAAGATAATAATTCAATCTCTATGGTGAATTTATCTATTCTCTATCCTCGTATCTCTCTCTGTGCTTCTGTGTTGCACATGTTCAATCAGGGTTTAAGCACCCTTTCGATCATATGACCAAACACCACGTCCACAAGCTAAACTCCTTCATTTCACAATCTTAAACCTCGAGCAGATTGCTCGAGGAAATTCTTCTGAGCCCTTGATTTGTTCCTTGAATGAATGGTCGAATCTTCTTTACGAATTTGGAGTGAACCGAACTCAAACAGCTCCAACGGGATGTTCTAAAGCCTTTTTAATCATGATCGTTGATTATGAGGTCCGAGGGACGGTCATATTTTCATATTTGGGATATGGTGAAGATCCCTATTAACTGTTGATTAGCTGTCAGGTGGATGACAAGGATTCTTCTTCGGACAATCTCAACTTCCATTCACAATCGTTTATCAACACTAAAAGGGAAATCAAGATCTCGCCTTGGAATGTTGTGGTCGGAATGGAAGTCAGAATGAGACCTTGAATTAGCTTACCCGATGGGCGGTTTGGATTACTCCCCTATTCCAACGATGGATGATTAGGATCTATCATTAGCTTCTTGTATTCGGAGTCGATTTGAGCACCTATGCTCTAATGGTCAATTTCGTTGAATGGTGGATCTGACTCGAAGATCCCCTTCGATGGGCAGCCAGATTTCAATCTCACAATAGTTATGTCGGGATCCAAACTTGGATTGGGACTCTGAATGAATGAGTTCTGAAACACACCCTCACCTGCTTTTGGGTCCGATAAGTATTTAATCAAGACCATCGATCTGGTAGAGCTTTGCTCCTAGATTTAATCACAGTCGTCGATTCCAATTCTCTACAACTCTATGGATTCTACCACACTGGACTCTGAATTTGCATCTTAACTCGGTGATCCCGGCCACCTGCACCCTAATCATAATTTACCCATAGAGATAGACAAGTATACACATAGGATATATAATTCCACAACCCACAAGCTTTTATTCAATGATTGGATTGAATTATGATAGAATTGTGTTGTTCCTTTGAGGTCATATAGACCCCTTCAAACACATACACTCTCCACTCTGCACACTTGCTAACCTTCCTGATTACATGAATAATCATAATAAAAAAACAGAGCTCTTGGTTAGCTCTCAACCTGACAAAATCCTGAGCTATCTCACAAACCCTAAATCTGGATATTTTGTCCCTAAATATCAACAACAAAATAAACAATAATCTCAACCATCAAACAGATGATATTTGCTAAGATGTCTAGCAGATGTCTTCTAGAAACATCTAGCTATTACAATAAATAAAATGAGGGAACCAACTCCTTGGTAAATTGTTTTGTAACCCTTTGGGTCAACCTCGAAAATTCACTTAGGCAAATGCTCCTGCATCATTGTGTATGTTATTTCTACATTTAGGATTGGTATAAAAAAAATTGTTTGGATCATTTTAGCAAGTGACATGACCCAACTGGGGGCTGGGTACGTTACAGAGTGATATCAAAGCTTTTGGTTCAACACTGGACCCATATGGGCCAAGAACCAATGCAAATTTGGGAAAATTCATTGTCACAGACTTCGATCTATGATGAATTTGGGGGAATTTAATGGTTGAAAATCATAGCGAGATCCCCAAATTCATGGGCAAATTCGAGTTTCGAATTGCTTATAACTATCTAAGAGGTTTTTATGACGTCAATCAGTCAGATTGTAGAGCTAGATTCGACCTATAAAGTCAAAATTCACATTCTAATGGTCGTTGTAGAATTTGGGCAGAGTTGATGAATGGTCAAGATCGTGTTCAACTTCGAGATCAATGGCCCAGATTCATTTTAATAAATTCAAAAACTTCAAATGTTTTCAAAGTTTGGCAAAGTTACCGGATCGACAGTCGAGATTCATTTTCGGCAGTTGCGAAGATGAGATAGATCGACGATCTGGATTCTTTTCAGCCACTGGGAGTTTGGAACAAAATCAACAGAGGAGATCATTTTGAGTGGTGTTGATGTCGAAATTGTAAGGTTCCAATACCAACATTTCAACCTCGTGTGAAGCTGGGCGAGAATGTCACCCTAACTTTAAATCCCTAGAAAATAAGCACATTAAACCCTAAAGCTAAGAGTCTAAGCATGAATGTTTATTTATGATTTTGTAAATATTTATTTTTTATATGCTTTTGCAACTTTATGATTTTTTTAATGTTTTTTCTTTTCTACATGAAATGTAAATGAANGTAAATGATTTAAAATGAATATAATGAATAAAATGTATCGTCATATGTAGATGGACATGGACAGAGATTTAGGGGCTAAGTATCCACAAGAGAGGGAAGGGATCCAATGGGGGGAGAGTTTACCCATGCCTATTAAACCAAAACTCATTTCTTATTTCTTTCTAAATTATCCCTACCATGAACCTTCTATTAGTTGTTGAGTGTTCTAGAGCTCAATCATTGAATTCATGTAAGAGGATGGGTGTGAGAATCACATCCCACGGTTATTGAGAGCATGGGGGTTGAGTACAATAATCTTGGGGAAGAGTGCAAGTCAAGCAAGAAAGAGGAAGAGAGGAAATTTGTATGGGTAGGAGACCAGAATTACAGATTCATGTTTTTGCATAGAAATTTGTTTTTATATGGAGTTTTTTGGCCAGCAAAGAAGTTCTAAATGTTGAAGCTTGAAGGTAGTTGTGGGCAAGTTTAGCAGTTTTTTGGAGCTAAAATTTTGTGGAGAAAAGTTGTGTTCCTAGGAGTAATGTGTTGTTCGAAATTTGCCAAGGAAGCACTCGTTTTGTTGCTGGGAAACTTTGTTTTTATAGCTGCAAAATTCCTGAGGTCCCAGCAAGTAAATTTCCTATCCAACATGTGTTAGAATCCCTAGAGGGGAGTGGAAATATCTGATGGAATGTCAGCATTGAAGGGGGATTCCATCCCTTGGGTTATGCATATTGAGGGGAGGAGAGCTGGTGGAATGGAATTTTCCATGAGAATTGACTGTTGAGAGGGGGACATTAGCCAGCCTTAGGGACCATTGCCTCTTGTGGATTCATATCCCTAGATCAAGGGTGGCTTGTTGTTGAGATATGGAACAATATGCCTACAGTTGGGAGGAACGTCTGTCCTATGCAATGGGTTGCACATTTTATAAGATAAATGTTATGTTTTTTGTGTTTACTCATGTATAATGTTGATATAGTTGTTGTACAATTTACTATGTGATATATTTGGTTATTATTTCTTGTTGTGAGTAGAATGATGCATTCAAATATCTATTTAATTCATTGAATAATGTTGTATGCATTTATTTGTTGCATTGCATAGTTAAACAATTGAATTTTTCTTTTTATTTAGCATGGCCCATTGTGCAAGCTTGAATGTCATGTTGTGTGATATCCCTTAGCTACAATACCCAAAGTACAAAGATAATAATTCAATCTCTATGGTGAATTTATCTATTCTCTATCCTCGTATCTCTCTCTGTGCTTCTGTGTTGCACATGTTCAATCAGGGTTTAAGCACCCTTTCGATCATATGACCAAACACCACGTCCACAAGCTAAACTCCTTCATTTCACAATCTTAAACCTCGAGCAGATTGCTCGAGGAAATTCTTCTGAGCCCTTGATTTGTTCCTTGAATGAATGGTCGAATCTTCTTTACGAATTTGGAGTGAACCGAACTCAAACAGCTCCAACGGGATGTTCTAAAGCCTTTTTAATCATGATCGTTGATTATGAGGTCCGAGGGACGGTCATATTTTCATATTTGGGATATGGTGAAGATCCCTATTAACTGTTGATTAGCTGTCAGGTGGATGACAAGGATTCTTCTTCGGACAATCTCAACTTCCATTCACAATCGTTTATCAACACTAAAAGGGAAATCAAGATCTCGCCTTGGAATGTTGTGGTCGGAATGGAAGTCAGAATGAGACCTTGAATTAGCTTACCCGATGGGCGGTTTGGATTACTCCCCTATTCCAACGATGGATGATTAGGATCTATCATTAGCTTCTTGTATTCGGAGTCGATTTGAGCACCTATGCTCTAATGGTCAATTTCGTTGAATGGTGGATCTGACTCGAAGATCCCCTTCGATGGGCAGCCAGATTTCAATCTCACAATAGTTATGTCGGGATCCAAACTTGGATTGGGACTCTGAATGAATGAGTTCTGAAACACACCCTCACCTGCTTTTGGGTCCGATAAGTATTTAATCAAGACCATCGATCTGGTAGAGCTTTGCTCCTAGATTTAATCACAGTCGTCGATTCCAATTCTCTACAACTCTATGGATTCTACCACACTGGACTCTGAATTTGCATCTTAACTCGGTGATCCCGGCCACCTGCACCCTAATCATAATTTACCCATAGAGATAGACAAGTATACACATAGGATATATAATTCCACAACCCACAAGCTTTTATTCAATGATTGGATTGAATTATGATAGAATTGTGTTGTTCCTTTGAGGTCATATAGACCCCTTCAAACACATACACTCTCCACTCTGCACACTTGCTAACCTTCCTGATTACATGAATAATCATAATAAAAAAACAGAGCTCTTGGTTAGCTCTCAACCTGACAAAATCCTGAGCTATCTCACAAACCCTAAATCTGGATATTTTGTCCCTAAATATCAACAACAAAATAAACAATAATCTCAACCATCAAACAGATGATATTTGCTAAGATGTCTAGCAGATGTCTTCTAGAAACATCTAGCTATTACAATAAATAAAATGAGGGAACCAACTCCTTGGTAAATTGTTTTGTAACCCTTTGGGTCAACCTCGAAAATTCACTTAGGCAAATGCTCCTGCATCATTGTGTATGTTATTTCTACATTTAGGATTGGTATAAAAAAAATTGTTTGGATCATTTTAGCAAGTGACATGACCCAACTGGGGGCTGGGTACGTTACAGAGTGATATCAAAGCTTTTGGTTCAACACTGGACCCATATGGGCCAAGAACCAATGCAAATTTGGGAAAATTCATTGTCACAGACTTCGATCTATGATGAATTTGGGGGAATTTAATGGTTGAAAATCATAGCGAGATCCCCAAATTCATGGGCAAATTCGAGTTTCGAATTGCTTATAACTATCTAAGAGGTTTTTATGACGTCAATCAGTCAGATTGTAGAGCTAGATTCGACCTATAAAGTCAAAATTCACATTCTAATGGTCGTTGTAGAATTTGGGCAGAGTTGATGAATGGTCAAGATCGTGTTCAACTTCGAGATCAATGGCCCAGATTCATTTTAATAAATTCAAAAACTTCAAATGTTTTCAAAGTTTGGCAAAGTTACCGGATCGACAGTCGAGATTCATTTTCGGCAGTTGCGAAGATGAGATAGATCGACGATCTGGATTCTTTTCAGCCACTGGGAGTTTGGAACAAAATCAACAGAGGAGATCATTTTGAGTGGTGTTGATGTCGAAATTGTAAGGTTCCAATACCAACATTTCAACCTCGTGTGAAGCTGGGCGAGAATGTCACCCTAACTTTAAATCCCTAGAAAATAAGCACATTAAACCCTAAAGCTAAGAGTCTAAGCATGAATGTTTATTTATGATTTTGTAAATATTTATTTTTTATATGCTTTTGCAACTTTATGATTTTTTTAATGTTTTTTCTTTTCTACATGAAATGTAAATGAAATAAAAGTTAGTGTAAATTGATAATACAAGTGCAAAATTTAAAAAAATAAATAAACAAACTAAAATTAAATTAGTTAATATTACAAGAAAAAATCCTAAGGAGTATTTAACATAATGAAGTGAATTTTTTGTTTTCTTTTAAATATTGCAATTGATAAAACAAAAAGTTAAACAACTTAATAAACTACAGAAAATAAAGAAATTATTTGTATTGAAATAAATTTAAGAAATGAATTGCATTAACATTGTTTTGACATTTTGTGTTTTTTTTTAAATATGTAATTAGTAAAGATTAAATTAGTGAGAAAAAACAAGCAAATGGTTAAAATTAATTTAAAGAAATGAAGTAAATTACATTTTTTTAGTTTTAATGTTTTAAAGAAATGTTGTAGTGAAATAAATGAAATGGGTTTTTTTTATTTTTTTTAATATTACAATTAGTGAAAAGTTAAACTAATAAATAAAAGAAAGAAAAATAATAAATTAAATTACATTTTTTTAGTTTTAATGTTTTAAAGAAATCCATAGTGAAATAAATGAAATGGATCTTTTTTTTATTTTATTTAATATTACGCTTGGTGAAAAGTTAAACTAATAAATAAAAGAAAGAAAAATAATGAAGTAAATTACATTTTTTTAGTTTTAATGTTTTAAAGAAATGCTATAGTGAAATATATGTAATGGATTTTTTTTTATTTTATTTAATATTACAATTAGTGAAAAGTTAAACTAATAAATAAAAGAAAGAAAAATATTGTGTGCAATGAAATAAATTAGCATTGTTTTTTTATTTCACATTTGTGTGTTTCTTCACTATTATATCAAAAGAAAATGAGAAAATGAAATGAATAAAACTAGAACATTAAGCCAAAAGTTGATCTTTTATTTATTTATAAACCCATACACTCTCATAGATTTTTTGGATGCTTTTAAATCCTTGCGAGGATTTGGAGTATTTGGACCAATGTTGTCTCTAACTATTCTAGATGGTATAAGTCAGACATTGAATGGATCAAAGATAGTAATGCACAAGGCTTTTATCTACATACTAGAAAAATGATTAGTTCTGAAATATTTCAAACTTTTAATACAGCAAACTTAGCAAATAAACTAGTTGCCTCATGGACACCATTAAAACTCAGTCTTGTTTCACTCCTTCTGCCACTTTGCAAGACGCATCTGTTATCAACAGCTCATCAAATCCCTGACTGGAAATGAATGGAGGATAAATTATTTAAAAGAATAAACTCATTCAGATCTTTGCATACCTCTCATAAAAAATCTATTTAGTTGTCCTTCCTTGCCTTCTCCTTTTATTCTTCAATAAGGTAGTTCAAGTAGTTAAACTACCTTTTAGTTGGAAGGATAAATAAATTTAATTAAGTAGGCAAGTTTTATTAAATAATGATAAAGGATAATAGCATAGAATAATTCATAGGTGGGAACCCCCTATGCTTGTAATTAATTAATTTTCAATGTTCCCTTGTTCCTCTATGATTGTAATATGCCATCTCATCATCATAAATACATGTACATCCAACAAACCAAAAATAGAGATGCAATAAATACACTTATGCCTCCCAAAATATCATAATTATGTCGAAAACAAATCCATATATCTATTGTCCCAAAAATATAAACATAATATGTCCAAAATCCAAAGTACCATCATAAAATTCAAAAACTATATTTTTATGGGAAGTTGTCCTCATCTACTCACTTTCTTCTATTTCATATCTTGTTATCTTTGTTATAACTACCTTTGTTGAAGAACTCATTTAGATGGTCATAAAGACTAAGTTAGAATATACAACTCACATCTAATAAAACATCAAATATTGTCTTCCATAACATATAATTTAATGATGGCTCTGAGTTTACTAGTAATCAAGCATGCAAGTAGTAAAGGGAAATTGAGGGAAAAGGGGAACAATCAAAGAAGAATTCTGCAATTTCCTCTGCATATATACATATTTTGCAAAACCATGCATCACTTGTATCTCCACAAACTAATAATTACTTAAAACATGGGACAAATAATGAATTTGGGAGAGATGAGAGGGTTTTTGAAGTACGTAAAATGAAATCAGATGATAGAAATGTATAATGCATGTTCATAGTCCAGATATAATTAGTTTTCCTATTCATTTTTCGCAGTCTTCAAGCTTTAAACCATAAATACAAAACAACCCACACATATTCTTCTAACATCTTTAAAAACTATCCATTACTACCATTTCCTTAATGAATTACATCATTAATTTATGAACATAGGAAATGAAATTAGAAGGAAACAAAATGATTAGGGATATATGAAAAGGATTTGTAATTTATGANTAGAATGATGCATTCAAATATCTATTTAATTCATTGAATAATGTTGTATGCATTTATTTGTTGCATTGCATAGTTAAACAATTGAATTTTTCTTTTTATTTAGCATGGCCCATTGTGCAAGCTTGAATGTCATGTTGTGTGATATCCCTTAGCTACAATACCCAAAGTACAAAGATAATAATTCAATCTCTATGGTGAATTTATCTATTCTCTATCCTCGTATCTCTCTCTGTGCTTCTGTGTTGCACATGTTCAATCAGGGTTTAAGCACCCTTTCGATCATATGACCAAACACCACGTCCACAAGCTAAACTCCTTCATTTCACAATCTTAAACCTCGAGCAGATTGCTCGAGGAAATTCTTCTGAGCCCTTGATTTGTTCCTTGAATGAATGGTCGAATCTTCTTTACGAATTTGGAGTGAACCGAACTCAAACAGCTCCAACGGGATGTTCTAAAGCCTTTTTAATCATGATCGTTGATTATGAGGTCCGAGGGACGGTCATATTTTCATATTTGGGATATGGTGAAGATCCCTATTAACTGTTGATTAGCTGTCAGGTGGATGACAAGGATTCTTCTTCGGACAATCTCAACTTCCATTCACAATCGTTTATCAACACTAAAAGGGAAATCAAGATCTCGCCTTGGAATGTTGTGGTCGGAATGGAAGTCAGAATGAGACCTTGAATTAGCTTACCCGATGGGCGGTTTGGATTACTCCCCTATTCCAACGATGGATGATTAGGATCTATCATTAGCTTCTTGTATTCGGAGTCGATTTGAGCACCTATGCTCTAATGGTCAATTTCGTTGAATGGTGGATCTGACTCGAAGATCCCCTTCGATGGGCAGCCAGATTTCAATCTCACAATAGTTATGTCGGGATCCAAACTTGGATTGGGACTCTGAATGAATGAGTTCTGAAACACACCCTCACCTGCTTTTGGGTCCGATAAGTATTTAATCAAGACCATCGATCTGGTAGAGCTTTGCTCCTAGATTTAATCACAGTCGTCGATTCCAATTCTCTACAACTCTATGGATTCTACCACACTGGACTCTGAATTTGCATCTTAACTCGGTGATCCCGGCCACCTGCACCCTAATCATAATTTACCCATAGAGATAGACAAGTATACACATAGGATATATAATTCCACAACCCACAAGCTTTTATTCAATGATTGGATTGAATTATGATAGAATTGTGTTGTTCCTTTGAGGTCATATAGACCCCTTCAAACACATACACTCTCCACTCTGCACACTTGCTAACCTTCCTGATTACATGAATAATCATAATAAAAAAACAGAGCTCTTGGTTAGCTCTCAACCTGACAAAATCCTGAGCTATCTCACAAACCCTAAATCTGGATATTTTGTCCCTAAATATCAACAACAAAATAAACAATAATCTCAACCATCAAACAGATGATATTTGCTAAGATGTCTAGCAGATGTCTTCTAGAAACATCTAGCTATTACAATAAATAAAATGAGGGAACCAACTCCTTGGTAAATTGTTTTGTAACCCTTTGGGTCAACCTCGAAAATTCACTTAGGCAAATGCTCCTGCATCATTGTGTATGTTATTTCTACATTTAGGATTGGTATAAAAAAAATTGTTTGGATCATTTTAGCAAGTGACATGACCCAACTGGGGGCTGGGTACGTTACAGAGTGATATCAAAGCTTTTGGTTCAACACTGGACCCATATGGGCCAAGAACCAATGCAAATTTGGGAAAATTCATTGTCACAGACTTCGATCTATGATGAATTTGGGGGAATTTAATGGTTGAAAATCATAGCGAGATCCCCAAATTCATGGGCAAATTCGAGTTTCGAATTGCTTATAACTATCTAAGAGGTTTTTATGACGTCAATCAGTCAGATTGTAGAGCTAGATTCGACCTATAAAGTCAAAATTCACATTCTAATGGTCGTTGTAGAATTTGGGCAGAGTTGATGAATGGTCAAGATCGTGTTCAACTTCGAGATCAATGGCCCAGATTCATTTTAATAAATTCAAAAACTTCAAATGTTTTCAAAGTTTGGCAAAGTTACCGGATCGACAGTCGAGATTCATTTTCGGCAGTTGCGAAGATGAGATAGATCGACGATCTGGATTCTTTTCAGCCACTGGGAGTTTGGAACAAAATCAACAGAGGAGATCATTTTGAGTGGTGTTGATGTCGAAATTGTAAGGTTCCAATACCAACATTTCAACCTCGTGTGAAGCTGGGCGAGAATGTCACCCTAACTTTAAATCCCTAGAAAATAAGCACATTAAACCCTAAAGCTAAGAGTCTAAGCATGAATGTTTATTTATGATTTTGTAAATATTTATTTTTTATATGCTTTTGCAACTTTATGATTTTTTTAATGTTTTTTCTTTTCTACATGAAATGTAAATGAATTAAAAGTTAGTGTAAATTGATAATACAAGTGCAAAATTTAAAAAAATAAATAAACAAACTAAAATTAAATTAGTTAATATTACAAGAAAAACCCTTAAGGAGTATTTAACATAACGAAGTGAATTTTTTGTTTTCTTTTAAATATTGCAATTGATAAAACAAAAAGTTAAAAAACTTAATAAACTAAAGAAAATAAAGAAATTATTTGTATTGAAATTAATTTAAGAAATGAATTGCATTAACATTGTTTTGACATTTTGTGTTTTCTTTAAAATATGTAATTAGTAAAGGTTAAATTAGTGAGAAATTAATTTAAGAAATGAATTGCATTAACATTGTTTTGACATTTTGTGTTTTCTTTAAAATATGTAATTAGTAAAGGTTAAATTAGTGAGAAAAAACAAGCAAATGGTTAAAACTAATTTAAAGAAATGAAGTAAATTACATTTTTTAGTTTTAATGTTTTAAAGAAATGTTATAGTGAAATAAATGAAATGGATTTTTTTTATTTTATTTAATATTACAATTAGTGAAAAGTTAAACTAATAAATAAAAGAAAGAAAAATAATAAATTAAATTACATTTTTTTAGTTTTAATGTTTTAAAGAAATCCATAGTGAAATAAATGAAATGGATCTTTTTTTTATTTTATTTAATATTACGCTTGGTGAAAAGTTAAACTAATAAATAAAAGAAAGAAAAATAATGAAGTAAATTACATTTTTTTAGTTTTAATGTTTTAAAGAAATGCTATAGTGAAATATATGTAATGGATTTTTTTTTATTTTATTTAATATTACAATTAGTGAAAAGTTAAACTAATAAATAAAAGAAAGAAAAATATTGTGTGCAATGAAATAAATTAGCATTGTTTTTTTATTTCACATTTGTGTGTTTCTTCACTATTATATCAAAAGAAAATGAGAAAATGAAATGAATAAAACTAGAACATTAAGCCAAAAGTTGATCTTTTATTTATTTATAAACCCATACACTCTCATAGATTTTTTGGATGCTTTTAAATCCTTGCGAGGATTTGGAGTATTTGGACCAATGTTGTCTCTAACTATTCTAGATGGTATAAGTCAGACATTGAATGGATCAAAGATAGTAATGCACAAGGCTTTTATCTACATACTAGAAAAATGATTAGTTCTGAAATATTTCAAACTTTTAATACAGCAAACTTAGCAAATAAACTAGTTGCCTCATGGACACCATTAAAACTCAGTCTTGTTTCACTCCTTCTGCCACTTTGCAAGACGCATCTGTTATCAACAGCTCATCAAATCCCTGACTGGAAATGAATGGAGGATAAATTATTTAAAAGAATAAACTCATTCAGATCTTTGCATACCTCTCATAAAAAATCTATTTAGTTGTCCTTCCTTGCCTTCTCCTTTTATTCTTCAATAAGGTAGTTCAAGTAGTTAAACTACCTTTTAGTTGGAAGGATAAATAAATTTAATTAAGTAGGCAAGTTTTATTAAATAATGATAAAGGATAATAGCATAGAATAATTCATAGGTGGGAACCCCCTATGCTTGTAATTAATTAATTTTCAATGTTCCCTTGTTCCTCTATGATTGTAATATGCCATCTCATCATCATAAATACATGTACATCCAACAAACCAAAAATAGAGATGCAATAAATACACTTATGCCTCCCAAAATATCATAATTATGTCGAAAACAAATCCATATATCTATTGTCCCAAAAATATAAACATAATATGTCCAAAATCCAAAGTACCATCATAAAATTCAAAAACTATATTTTTATGGGAAGTTGTCCTCATCTACTCACTTTCTTCTATTTCATATCTTGTTATCTTTGTTATAACTACCTTTGTTGAAGAACTCATTTAGATGGTCATAAAGACTAAGTTAGAATATACAACTCACATCTAATAAAACATCAAATATTGTCTTCCATAACATATAATTTAATGATGGCTCTGAGTTTACTAGTAATCAAGCATGCAAGTAGTAAAGGGAAATTGAGGGAAAAGGGGAACAATCAAAGAAGAATTCTGCAATTTCCTCTGCATATATACATATTTTGCAAAACCATGCATCACTTGTATCTCCACAAACTAATAATTACTTAAAACATGGGACAAATAATGAATTTGGGAGAGATGAGAGGGTTTTTGAAGTACGTAAAATGAAATCAGATGATAGAAATGTATAATGCATGTTCATAGTCCAGATATAATTAGTTTTCCTATTCATTTTTCGCAGTCTTCAAGCTTTAAACCATAAATACAAAACAACCCACACATATTCTTCTAACATCTTTAAAAACTATCCATTACTACCATTTCCTTAATGAATTACATCATTAATTTATGAACATAGGAAATGAAATTAGAAGGAAACAAAATGATTAGGGATATATGAAAAGGATTTGTAATTTATGA
>JZKD02S0181263.1:0-13189 GCA_000966675.3 Picea glauca
AGAGTCTTAGTGGTATATAATGTTAAGTATAACATACACTTGACAAGAAATAAAGAAGAGAGCAGATTATGGAGCTTGGAGGATTCGACCCTTGGAATATTGTTGAATATAATAATAATTTTGTATGCCCAGTGAACCACCAATGTTCTCAGTCATCAATGATGAGTCACTGAACCAAATGTTTCCACATGTCATCACTCGGTAGGCCAACAATCGTCCACTAAGAATATTCCATATGTCATCCAATAAAATCACGCCATGTGCCACTTTTTGTATGCTGCCATGTGTCTTCATGAATTAGTTCCCATGTGGAACCATCCATTTAACTGCCATGTGGATGTATCTCATTGGTTAATAAAGTGTCATATGTCACTTAGAGATATTCCTCATATAATTTAGGATAGGAAAAATATTGTTAAAATAATATGGCGGGTTCACGGGTTTACATGAATGCAGAAGTAGGTGAGGAAATCACCACAGACCTGCAATAATACATAGTAAGGAATGAGTGTGAAAACTTGTAAGTGCAGGTGAAGTGGAGAGGAGAGGTAAATAGTTGTAAAATAATCTAAGTCTTGAGAATCGGTTGGACGGAGTCATATAACATGAAATAAACATAACCAACCCTCACCAACCCGCAAACCCGTGAATCAGTGATAACTCATATATTTGGCTAAGTGTTGGAGAAGTTACATAGTAAAGAGTAGTAAAAAGAGTTGTGTGGATTATGAAGGTGGTGGAAGTCAAAGTGCATTGTGAGGGTAGCGGAGATAAAACACACTCTTAGGAAATATCACCAACCCGCGAACCTACGGTAAGCTATAGTAAATAAGACTAAGTTTGGAAAGTATATAATGGATTACGTGAAATATGGAAACTATGAAAAATGAAAAGAAATATATTAGAAATAAAGGAATTACATGAAATTTGGAAAATGAAATAAATGGAAAAATTGGATAATGAAAGGGAAAGGAAAATAAAAATAAATGGGAAAATAAAGGAAAAGGGAAATGAATGTGAACGTGGAAAGGAATAAGGAAAAATGGCTAAGTGTGAAAAATGGTGAGGGGAATATGAAATTAATGAGACAATGGGAAAAATGACTAAGTATAAATTGAGAGAATAAATAGAGGTGAAGGGAAAGGAGAGGAGAGAACATGTCACTTAGAACACTTTTCATATTTCTTTTTGTAATACCTCCATTGGACTTTTGGACAAAAGTATGCATATCTTGGTCATGGAGACTCTGATTTTGATTCCACAAAATGCATGGAGAAGAAGATACCGAGGGATATGCAATGAACATATAATAGTTCAAAAATATTCATCTTTCAATATCATTTTGTTTAATTATTCCAGGAGCAGGAACATATAGGTGACCAAATTTTGGTTAACAATTGGCTCCAACTGCGGGATAGTGACCTCCTGTGGGTTGCTGAGAACAACATAATCTTAAGACCAACTTCCTTCTCCATTGGGCTATGGAGTCATCTTCAAAAGTGAACTCTTGTAAATCTTCTTATTTCATGGAGTTACCTTCAAGTTTGACTGCCTTATTATGCAAAACTGAACTGAAGAAACAAAATATATACATACATGATCTACCTATCCTAACTTACTTGAAAGAAAGGGGGACCTTAGGTATATGAATATTTCCAATGGATCCATTCGAGAATCCAATTGACCTTTGAAATGGGTTCCAGTAGTAAGAAAAAGATTGGGGTTGCTACCAATAAATCAGGAGCATAAAAATCAGTAGCATCCCCAGAATGTACCACAATGGGATCGAGCAATGTGCGCAGAAGATTTGTTTTCGGTGGCGGGCTGACAATACTTTTGAACCAATATTCAATATAATCTACTCTTGGCTTCCCCAAAGTGATATTGTCTTTGATTGACTGAGGAGTCTTCAACATAAGAATAAATTCATCATTTTCCTTATTTCCAACCACTTCCAAGGTTCTTGATTCATAAAAAATCTCAAGGTTGAAATATTCTTGTGTATTTGGTGGAGGCTCCTCAATTTCATTCTCAATTTGTTTGCTTGAAATATCCTCATATGGAGTATATAGGATGCTGGCATTTTCTTCTTGTAATTTGGAATTTTCATCTTCATCTTCAACAACATGACTTGACTTAAAAATTTAATCCACTCTTTAATTAGATTCTTCTTCTATGCAATGGATATCTTCTTTTTTCTCAAAATTGTTTTCCTCCACCAATTCTTCTTTATTTTGGTTGACGTCTTCTTGCATATTCGGTGGAGACTTTTTAATTTCTTCCTCATATGGAGTATATGATATGCTTCTATCCTTTTCTCGGTCTTTGAAATTCTTTCCTTCATTCTCAATAACAAGATTTGATTCAGAAAAGTCTTGCAATGTTTCATGATATTCTTCTTTTGAATAATTTATTTCATCCTTTTGTGTCCATGTGGGAGAGGGTGGGTAGGAATCAACATTTAAAACATCAGAAAAAATGCATGAATGCACCTTTGGGATAAAATTTTCTATAAATGAATCTTCTAACACATCCCATCTAGTAATGGATTTAGGCATTAATGAACTATACCATTCAAGAGCATCCTCTCATAGATTTTGTAGGAATAATCTACATGCAACATTGTCTTTAGTGAGGTTGAAATCATAACATGTACCTTTAAAATTAATCAAGTGTTGCTCTGCATTTTCTGAAGCTTCTCCAAAGAATCTAGAAAAAAATTCAATAGGAATATTGGGCATTTGAAAGTCTACTCCTGGTAGATTTAAAGGGGTATTATGAAATCACCTCCTTATTTGAGTATTTATTCCTTTTACTAAGTCTTGCAGAGCCATTGATGGGCTTGATGAAGAATATAAAGAAGAATTATGACATGAATGAAACCCTTCATTTTGAATTTTTTCAATGGAGTTTCCAGGGAGTTCATTCTGCCGAATCTTTGGTGATTCTCGTTTCTTTTTGGAATTACAAAAAGGGTGAGTCATGATTAAAATAAACAACAATGTTCTTGAATCTTCTTCTCGAAACTTTGAGCCATTGAGATTTCTGGTTCCTCAAATATTTTGAAAATAAATCATTCCCCAATATGGTCGCCAAAAATGTTGATGCTTGAATCCGTCAGGACTGAAACGACAACCTCACAAGGATGTAAATCCTCCTACGTTTTTATAGAGGTGGTACTCCTCTTTAATTTTAGATTTTCTTAGGATTCTAAATATTTAGAATATGGGACTTTGCATAAGTCCGTCGTGGTAATCAAAGAAATAAAAGATAGCAAGAAAGATAAAAGGAAAATGTTTTTGTTTTCTTTTTTAAAGAAAGTTCCTAAGAAAGGACCAGGAATCACACACTTCACAAATTTAAAGCAAATAAGCAAAATTTCCTCACATCCATCATAGTTTAAGATAAAGATTTATGGTCACATAAAATAAAAAGAAGATGATCCGCATGCATAAGAGAACTTTAACAGAGTGGACACATGGGGAGCTCAAATAAAGATAATGATAGATCAACCTAAAATACTTTATATTATGAAAATAGGGTTACAAAGCACATTCGAGATTGTTCCCAAAGTAGCTCTCTTGAAATTTAAAAAAAATATATAGTCTGTTACATATTCTTTGAAATTTTAAATACGTTTGTCTTAAAGAATGAGATTGGGGCTCCCACGTACCATAAGGAAAATAAATACAAATAAATATGATTTTAGAAGGAATACGGTGGGTGATAGAAGAACAACAAGACCCGGTAAGAAGAAAAGAGGAGTTTTCAATCTTCGGTTAAACCTTTCTAGTGAAAAAGGTGGAATAACTGGATGAAGGACTTGATAAATAAAAAGAAGGACATGATCATCATAAACTTACTACGATGGTCTCTTGTTAATCACTGTTCACTTTCTTGCTTCTATCCTTTTATTTTGTTCTTTGATGGTTACAAGAACTGTCTCAACTATTTCTTTCCCTTTTTAATAAATTCTTTTAAATAAAATTTTATTTTCATAATTTAATTAATTTCCCATTAAAATAGAACAACTATAATTTACTTTTCTGAAAGTGAAAACCAACTTTTTAACCATGAAAACCACTTCTAATTTTCTCTTCATTGTCTCATCTTTCCAATGATATAAAGTTTTCCCAAATCCGTTGCACGAATCTCAAGATATGAGCTTGTGAAGTTGAGTTGTCACGTAGGCCCAATAACAAATGAAGCTGACTGATACTTTAATTTCTTAGAAACATGTATCATCTTTCAGCACTTGAAACCTATACCACTATCTTCTACATTGAAATAAATTTCCAATGGTATAAAGCTTGCGCGATTCCGACAACCAGAACTCAAGTTATGGCCTCCACAAGATCGTGACTCAGCTACCGTCGATCAAGTTTGATTGGTAAATGTGGACCCTTGATTTAATTTCGACCTCCTTTGTTGAATTTTGATCTTTCTTGATTATTCTTATCCCACATGTACGCAAATAAAAGATTCTTAGTGGTATATAATGTTAAGTATAACATACATTTGACAAGAAATAAAGAAGTGAGGAGACTATGGAGCTTGGAGGATTCGACCCTTGGAAAATTGTTGAATATAATAATAATTTTGCATGCCCAGTGAACCACCAATGTGCCCAGTCAGCAATGATGAGTCACCCAACCAAATGTTTCAACATTTCATCACTTGGTAGGCCAACAACCTGCCACTAATAATCTGCCATATGTCATCCAATAAAATCATGCCATGTGTCGCTTTTTGTATGCTGCCACATGTCTCCATTAATTAGTTTCCATGTGGCACCATCCATTTAACTGCCATGTCAATGTATATCATTGGTTAATAAAGTGTCATGTGTCACTTGGAGATGTTCCTCAAAGAACTTAGGACAAGAAAAATATTAATAAAATAATATGGCGGGTTCATAAGTTTACGTGAATGCAGAGGTAGGTGAGGAAATCACCGTGGACCTGCGGTAATACATAGTAAGGAATGAGTGTGAAAAATTCTAAGTGTAGGTGAAGTGCAGATGAGAGATAAATAGTTGTAAAAGATTCTAGGTCTTGAGAATCAGTCAGATGGACTCATATAACATGAAATAAACATCACCAACCCTCACCAACCCACGAACCTGTGAACCCGCAGTAACTCATATATTTGGCTAAGTGTTGGAGAAGTTACATAGTAAAGAGTAGTAAAAAGAGTTGTGTGCATTATGAAGGTGGCGAAAGTCAAAGTGCATTGTAAGGGTAGCAGAGATGAAAATATTCTTCGGAAATATTACCAACCCGCGAACTCGCTGTAAGCCATAGTAAATAAGGCTAAGTTTGGAAAGTATATAATGGATCACGTGAAATATGGAAAATATGAAAAATGAAAAGAAATATATGAGAAATAAAGTAATTACCTTAAATTTGGAAAAAAAAAAAAATGGAAAAATGGGATAATGGAAATGGAAAGGAAAATAAAAATAAATGGGAAAATAAAGGAAAAGGGAAATGACTGTGATCGTGGAAAGGAATAAGGAAAAATGGCTAAGTGTGGAAAATGGTTAGGGGAATATGAAAGTAATGAGACAATGAGAAAAATGACTAAGTATAAAATGAGAGAATGAATAGAGGTGAAGGGAAAGGAGAGGAGAGAACATGTAACTTAGAACACTTTTCATATTTCTTCTTGTAATACCTCCATTGGACTTCTAGACAGAAGTATGCTTATCTTGGTCATGGAGACTCTGATTTTGATTCCGCGAAATGCATGGCAAAGTTGATATCGAGGGATATGAAATGAACATATAATAGTTCAAAAATATTAATCTTCTAATATCATTTATTATTATTATTATTCTAGGAGAGAGAACATATAGGTGACCAAATTTTGGTCAACAACCCTGTTGATCTTCGTTCATACACTAGTACATATGGGCCCAAAATGCGATAAAATATTTCCACGTTTCTATAATTCATGGAAAAATATATTAAATTTTTTTCTTTCTTTTAATTTTTTTTGGTTTAGCCCTGACGTTCATCGATATAACTATAGATTCAGAAAACCGTCTATATATCCACGAATTTTTGTTTCTATATTGACACTTGTGCCATGCATGTGAACCACACATGTAGTGCAACGAGTATTGACTTTTTTTAGGGTCAAATAATTTATTTTCATTTCTATATCGACGAGAATCGATCTATAAATACATTTCCTTAACACAAATTTCGACAAATTTTCTATAGTTGTGGCAATTTTGCTAGTGATTGTTTGAGCCTTGATTTTTTCTATCACGTATTGAGCCTTGACGTTTGTTTCGGGAAAAATGGCCTACAGATGACAAATATATCGACAATTGAAGTTTCATCAAAGATGGTTAAAATGGTGAAAAATGGGTTGAATGGTTTAAAAAATGTAATTTGGGGCTATGGGAATTGAACCCAAGACCTTAGAATAATGCCACCATGACCCCATGGATGGGAAAAAATGGGGTGGTCAAGGGCTTATGACGCAGATGCCAAGTATGCCTCGGTAGAGTCTCTGTGCGACCTCCTAGTCTTAAGGATCGTTCGCTCCATTTCATGAACTGAAGCATCTCCTTCGATTCCTTGTTGGAATCTCTTCTAAATCGACCCACAGGTCCTTTCGAGAAGCTCCCCTGTGCGAACAACACTAGGCATGAGATCCACCCTCCTTGTGTGACCACAGTGCTATGACCAAGGCCTACCTTGAAAGGCACTTGTCACAACTTGCCTCTCGCAAGTTCGCGAGTCAAAGCTCTCGACTCCTCTGGTCCAATCTCGCGATATCTGAGATCGGGAGATGGGTATAAATTCATCCCTTGTCGACGCCCTCCGCACATGACAACCATCTAGGCTTAACACTAGCGCTTCTCACTTCTTGCCACTTTGTGAGTTCAAAGTGTTGACTCCTTCCACAATGTGATGTGTGTTCTCCTTTCTATCCTTCAGGCCCACAACATGGTTCTGCCACGTGTCTCCGAGTTCGTGAGATCCTTATATATCTACCACCTCTCCTCCTCAATGGACGGCTCTGATCCTCTTACAGCTTCACTGCTCACGACTTGGAGCACCCAACCTTTGGGCTCTCACCTTGTGAACCTCCAAGTTCGCGAGATCCCTTGATCTTTGCCACCTGTCCTCCTCAGATAGACCACTGTGATTCTCTTGCGACTTCACTACTCGCAAAGTCAAGAGACTTCCTTCTCTGACCTTCGATTTTCGAATCCCCGATATGGGTGATCTTGTGACACATGTGTGCTCCTAATGAACAACTCAGATTATTTCAGGACTTTCGTCTCCTCTGCTCTGTTGTATGAGGGTTTAACTCCCTCGCAACTCTTGACATATCTAACGGGTGTCGGGTAATTGGAACAAGATCCAACGGTTCAGATCCTTTCTGCTCCATGCGCTCCTCTACTACTTCCTGCATGTGGAAAACCAATGGTCCAGATCTCTTCTCCTCAGCCTGATCTGATGGCTGATGTGTGCCCTCCTGAGCTTCTGTTCTTTCTTCTAACATTTGGAAGAATTCCAAATGTCTAAGAACTTAACTTTGAATTCTTTTGCCTACAAGCTCTTCGCCTTGAGTCTCCCTTGCACGTACAAAAACGCCACTCCTCCTAAGATTTAAAAACTCTAAACTCTTCAAGGAGTTATGTAGCCTCTGCACTCCTTGCAACTACGACTTTGTGCGTAAAAGCACTCGCCCTCTTGAGATTGACCTTCTCTGGAACCTTAAGAGTTTTTCACGACTCCTGCACTCCTCATAGAGTCTCTACACACGTGAGGTGCTATCCCTTCTGAGTGTACTCATGAACTCAGATCTCTAAGGAACTAAGTCCCTTTTTCCTTTCTCCCTAAGAAGAAGAATTCAGATTCCCTCCTAGCTATCCCTCTGCTCAAGCAACCTTTTGCTGAGAATTTCAGGGTGTTCAACAACCCTGCGAAGATCCTTCTTCTTGGACTCTTCTACTAATTCCAGAACTCAAGGAGTTCTTTTGTCCTCTTGTGCCTGTTTGCACACCTACTCAATGCCCACTTGGTAGAGTATCTTCTTACAGAACATTCAACATTTCTGTCCCCTATTCTCAGAATCCTTAGTGATCCTTTTTCACCTTTCTAAACTCACAACAGAGTTCTTCTCAATGCATCACTATGCATATGCTCAATTCCCACTTGGAATAGCTCTTAGAATCCTTAGTGATTCTGACTTCAATCTGAACTCATAGCAGAGTTCTTCTCCTGTGTTCTCCTTGCACTGGCTTGATGCCCACCTGGCAGAGCTTCACAGAACTCCTCAAAGATTCTGTCTACAACTGTGTTTTCTCATGCACAACCTTGCCTCCAAGGTATTCAACAACCTTGAGGTCTTCCTCCCGAGTTGTTGATTTCAGCTTCTGTGCCCACCTGACACGCCTCTGTCTGAACCCACAAAATTTAGAAATGCACCCTCTGTGCATGGCTATCAGAACCCACAACGTTCTATCACACCCTCATGGTGAGAAGCCTCAAAATCCTCTCAATCCTAAAACCAAACACACTCCTGCAAATGCAAAACTACAACATACATTTACAACATAATTTGAACACACATAGACATTCATTCAACACAGGAAATATGCAGGAAAAAATGTTGTTTGTATTAAATGGAAAATGCATGTTTTTACAAGGTGTTCCTGAGCATGAACTATATCAAAGTCTTAGCTCCTTCTCTTCTCTTACAACTCTCTTGTGCATACTCTAACTATTACAAAATGAGATCGAAATAGATCTTTTACAAGAGGGGATCTTCGAGCTCTTCCCTCCAATCTACCTACACTATTCAATGGCATTGAATGGGCTGTCTAGTTCGAAAATTGGATCTAGATCTCAACCTTCAAAGAATTAAAGGCCTACCTACTTCTATGCTTGTGCAAAGCACGACTTCACGACTCACCAGCATAAGACATTAAATTACATTCATTCAAATTTAAAATTGAAGACGAGGGCTGCGCCTCCCTTCGGCTTTGAATGCACGCGCTAACGTGGCTGGTTGGTTGGCTGGATAATGTGGAGAGATGCTCCTACATCATAATTCTCAGCTACAAAATTCATGAGCTCCTTCTCATGAGATTCCCATCTCAGCTGTTGAAATCCTCCTGGATCCCAAACAAATTTTTGTCGTTGTTCATCTGCTCCATCTCCCTACTGTTGCTTCTGCTTCTGTGTTACTGCTGCTGCTTCTTTTTCTTCTTCTCTGCTCAGCTTCTCCCCGCTGGAAGTCTTTGTTGATCTGATCATCAACTTCCTGATGTTCTCGATCACTTCGTCCAGCTGCTCCAATGGTTGGCTCTGCTTTTGCAGTCTCCCTAGCTGCAAAATTTTTCTGCAATTGGGCAGATCACTATGCTCTCCCATGCCATCTTCTTTATCTTCTTCTGTGGCCTTAACTTGCCACCCTGCTGCAAAGTTCATCTCCACAGTCTTCTCTTGACTAACCTGTTGTTCAATCATCTTCATTGACAACTTAACTTCTGCTAGTTCTCTTGTTGGCTCTGGATTGTTCAACCAATCCTCCAGCATCTCCAGCTCCATCTCCCATGGAGTGAGTAATCTATCTGCCTGCTCTTCAGCTTCTTTTGCTGCCAACTCTAGTGCTGTAGCTTCCTTAGCTTCCCGGCTGAAAGCATTGAGACACTCCTCAGAATGCTCATTCTCTTTTTCTTCTTGGGCGGCTTCCCAAGTATGCTCCAATTCTTCCCTGACAGTATCAACTAATTGTACTGCTTATGCTGTTGCTGCCTCTACAAAATAGATCTCTACCTCCTCTAGGCTATGTGGTAGGAATACCTGAATTCCCCAAATCATTAGAAGATTCTTCTGATTTTTCTCTTCTGTCAGCTGCATCTGCTGATCCAAACTCACCTCTGAGTTTGTGAGACCCTCAGATAGTCTCTTCTACTCATCCCTTCCCACCTGGCAATATGGAATTTTCCTACTGCCCTCCTAGCAGTCTATGGAATCAACTGATCCCATCTTTGTTCCCTTTCCCACTTGGAAAATTGGAAACTTTCCGCTACCCTCCTGGCAGCCTATGAGGTCCCGCAACGATCTCGATTCATTTCCCACCTAACACTGTGAAATTCCCTGGCTATCCTCATGACAGTCTGTGAGATCCCACAATGATCTCAACCCCTTGCCCACATGGCAATATGGGAATTCTTCTCTTCCCTCCTGGCAGTGATTGAGATCTTCAGCTGATCCCAATTCATCCTTACTACTAAGAATTCTCCCAATCTCTGGTTTACATATCTGAACCCTTTTCTATGGTCTGTTGAGGTTTTCAGCAGGCCTCAACCACCATTTTAACATCTTACACTGTCTTTTAGCCATCTCACT
The DNA here is from genome assembly GCA_000966675.3 of Picea glauca. Taxonomy (NCBI): domain Eukaryota; kingdom Viridiplantae; phylum Streptophyta; class Pinopsida; order Pinales; family Pinaceae; genus Picea; species Picea glauca. The sequence continues at coordinate 10,383 of JZKD02S0181263.1, forward strand.
GTCTATTTTCCATGCAAGAAAATCTTTTGTTGTCACTCTGAAACCTTGAGTGTCTCCAGCGTCTTCCATAGTCCTTCTGACTATCTATGGACTATTGCCTACCTATGAACAATCACCACAGAGTCTTCAACACTCTGTTTTCTTCCTTTTCCTTCTCCCTCTGCTTGAAATATACAAACAGAGTTCTCGCTCTGATACCACATTGATGCGTATCAGAGTGCTCCTTTTTCTCCTGATCCCCTTGCCTGAAATCTATAGACAAGATTCAAGATCTGATGCCACACTGACACAGACGCCACCTCTACCTCGGCAGAGTCTCTGCGCAACCTCCTGGTCTTAAGGATCATTCGCTCTGTTTCATGAGCTAAAGCGGCTCCTTCGATTCCTTGGTGGAATCTCTTCTAGATCGATCCACAGGTCCTTTCAGGAAGCTCGCCTGTGCGAATAACACTAGGCACGAGCTCCACCCCCTTCGTGCGACCACAACGTTATGACCAAGGCCTACCTCGAAAGGCATTTTTCATAACTCGCCTCTCGCGAGTTCGCGAGTCGAAGCTCTCAACTCCTCCTGTCCAATCCCATGATATCCGAGATCGTGAGATGGGTATAACTTCATCCCTTGTCAGCACCCTCCACGCATGACCACCAGCTAGGCTTAACACTAGCGCTTATCGCTTCTTGCCACTTCATGATTTCAAAGGTTGAACTCCCGTAATTTTATCTCACAAATCCCCGAGACCCAAGAAGTCAACAGAGTGTTGACTCCTTCCACAATGTGACGTGTGTCCGCATGTCTATCCTTCGGGCCCACAGCGTGGTTCTGCCACGTGTCTTTAGTGCCTGTCTTCAACACTTCGCGATTTCATGACTTGGAGCACCCAACCTTTGGGCTCTCACCTTGCAAACTTCCAAGTTCACGAGATCCTTAGATCTCTGCCACCTGTCCTCCTCATATGGACGGCTCCGATCCTCTCGCAACTTCGTTGCTCGCGACTTGGAGCACCCAACCTTTGGGCTCTCACCTTACGAACTTCCGAGTTCACAAGATCCCTTGATATCTGCCACCTGTCCCCCTCAGATAGACGACTGCAATTCTCTCACGACTTTGCTACTCGCGAAGTCAAGAGACTTCCTTCTCTAACCTCCGATGTCTGAATCCCTGACACGTGTCTTCTCCTAACGAATGACTCAGATTCTTTCGGGACTTTCATCTCCTTTGCTCTACTGTATGAGGGTTTAAATCCCTCGCAACTCTCAATAGATATAACGGTTGTTGGGTAATTGGACCAATATATTTTCTCCTCCGTGCGCTCCTCTACTGCTTCCTGGACGTGGAAAACCAATGGTCTAGATCTCTTCTCCTCAGCCTGATATGACGGTTGCTGTGTGCCCTACTGAGTTTCTGTGCTTTCTTCTAACACTTGGAAGAATTCCAAATGTCTAAGGCCTTAACCTTGAATTCTTTTCCCTGCGAGCTTTTCGCCTTGAGTCTCGCTTGCGCGTACAAAAATGCCACTCCTCCTGATCTTTAAAAACTATGAACTCTTCAAGGAGTTCTATAGCCTCTGCACTCCTTGCAGCTACGAATTTATGCATAAAAGCACTCACCCTCTTGAGATTGACCTTCTATGGAACCTTAAGAGGTTTCCATGACTCCTGCACTCCTCGCAAAGTCTTTGCATGCATCAGGTGCTATCCCTTCTGAGCGTACTCACGAACTCAGATCTCTAAGGAACTAAGTCCCTTTTTCCTTTCTCCCTCAGATGGACAATTTAGATGCCCTCCTAGCTATCCCTCTGCTCAAGCAACCTTTTGCTTAGAGTTTCAGGGTGTTCAACAACCCTGCGAAGATCCTTCTTCTTGGACTCTTTTACTAATTCCAGAACTCAAGGAGTTATTTTCTCCTCTTGTGCTTGTCTGCACACCTACTCAATGCCCACCTGGCAGAGTATCTTCTTACAGAACATTCAACAGTTCTGTCCCCTACTCTCAGAATCCTTAGTGATCCTTGTTCTCTTGTCTGAACTCACAATAGATTTCTTCTCAATGCATCACTATGCATATGCTCAATGCCCACTTGGCAGAGCTCTTAGAATCCTTAGTGATTCTGACTTCAATCTGAACTCATAGCAGAGTTCTTCTCCTGTGTACTCCTTGCACTGGCTCGATTCCCTCCTAGCAGAGCTTCATAGAACTCCTTAGAGATTCTGTCTGCAACTATGTTTTCTCATGCACAACCTTGCCTGCAAGGTATTCAACAACCTTGAGGTCTTCCTCCCGAGTTGTTGATTTCAACTTCTGTGCCCACCTGACATGCCTTTGTCTGAACCCACAGAATTTAGAAATGCACCCTCTATGCATGGCTATAAGAACCCACAATGTTCTGTCACACCCTCATGGTGCGAAGCCTCAAAGACCTCTCAAGCCTAAAACCAAACACACTCCTGCAAATGCAAAACTACAACATACATTCACAGCATAATTTGAACACACATAGACATTCATTCAACACAGGAAATATGAAGGAAAAACTGTTGTTTGTATTAAATGGAAAATGCTTGTTTTTACAAGGTGTTCCTGAGCATGAACTATATCAAAGTCTCAACTCCTTCTCGTCTCTTACAACTCTCTTGTGCATACTCTAACTATTAAAAAATGAGATCAAAATTGATCTTTTACAAGAGGGGCTCTTTGAGCTCTTCCCTCCAATATACCTACCCTATTCAATGGCATTGAATGGGCTGTCTAGTCCGCAAATCAGATCTAGATCTTAGCCTTCAAAGCATTAAAGGCCTACCTACTTCTAT
>JZKD02S0181263.1:25530-55284 GCA_000966675.3 Picea glauca
AGGTTTTGCAGATTTTTCTTCCCTAACTTTCTATTTCATTTTAAATTATATGTTATAAGGATCAATGGTGATAAGGTTGAGTGGTTTTGGTATTGGGAGTTATAGTTGTTGAATTTTTGAGCTTGATATAATATGCAGATTATTACTTTAAATTTTTCAACACTTTGATTTTAGCTTACTATACTCCATAAACTAGAATAGAAAAAACCATAAGAACTTATCAGCATGCAAGATCACAACACATATACCCTGGGGAAACACTATACAGGGAGAAAAACCCCAACAAACAATCTTCTTCTATTTCATTAGTAATGTATGATCACTTACAAATATTCCACCATGAAACTATTCTCTTAACAAGCTTTCCAAGACGACTTAGACTAGACCGTTTAACCTGTAAAAGACTCAGAAACTTGTTGATAAATACCTATGTTGTATACCATCACCATGGAAGAATGTGTACACTTCCTGAGTGCTAAAATTATTTCTTTTCTAGACTGATATAACTGTTGATATATATGTTTCTACTCACAACTTGTATCAGTTGATATTCACAGCCTCTATAAGCTGATACTCGCATCCTGTGTATGCTGCAACTCACAACCTGTATCAGCAGATGTTCACATCCTTTGTAATATGCAACTTGCAGCCTCTATCATCTAATATTCTGAACCTGTGTATACTACAACTTGCAGCATGTATCAACTGATATTCACAGCCTGTGTAAGTTGCAAATCACATTCTGTATTGACTGATATTCATAGCATGTGTATGATGCAACTCAAAACCTGTATTGACTGATATTCAAAACATGTGTATGCTACAACTCGTAGCTTGTATACCCTTAATCCCTCACGCTGAAACACACTTGCTGCTCACTTGGTGTTACATGTGCCAATGCATTAGATCAATACATTTACATCATTTGCAATATTAGGAAGATTGTTTGATTCTAGCTCATAGGAATTTTATGTTCAACCTAAATTTTGCTAGATACCTTTACTTTTGCTCATGGCTCACAAGGTTTGACTAGGCTCATAGAGGTAAGGATGATAATACTAATCTAATAACAACCACTCTTTTGGGTTGATTTACCCACTGGAAGCCCCATTTTTGCATTCTTCTCTTTATTTTTTAGACTATGTGTTTCCAATCCACTTCTTTTGGATTTCTCAAATTTAATCCCATGTATTTGAATTCTCTCCAATTTAGAAGACAAGGGAACTCTAAGATTCTAGTTATGGATTGCAGTTGTTGGTGAGAGGTGTTCTACCCATACACATGACCTTTTCCTTTGTTAATATGACTTCCTAACACAAATTGAGCAATGTCTTGTTTATTATAAATTGAACATTTGTCCATGATGAAGACAATTTCAAATGAAGAGTATAAATTTACATCCAATTTGCTAACGGTCAAAGTTTTTCTTCTTTCTTGTTCTAGTTTTTCTATGTCATTGTAGATGATCAAGTAACATGAATCATGAGGGTTTGATTTATTTTTAACCACATTTCCTTTTTCTACATTCATTTCCAAAGTATTTCCTTCAATGTTCATAGTTGTTGCATTTTTAACCGGCTCCAAACTTTAGTACCTCCAAACTCACCTAATGTTTTACCCAGCTGCATTTTGCATATGAAATTTTCTTCTTGTGATTTTCAACTAGAATATATCTTTCAGTATATTGTTGGCATCCAAGACTCATAGATTCAATTATTAGAACCAAACTCTGCTCAAAATAAGTATGTTGATTACAAGTGTCAGTCTGTAAATAATTTTCTAATTGCAACCTTGCACCATGGACATCTTTGACATAGTGTTCACTCTTGGTTTTGGGATGAGCTTCAAAAAATTGTTGGTTTTGAATATTGTAGTGTCCCCAAGATCGAACCCTTTGTAAGTCTGATGTATGAAATGAATTTTAAATATGTGTTATAGGCTGGTGAGCCAAGTTTGTATAAGTCAATGGGCTTATGTGATTGTTAGGTTAGAGAGCTTAAGGGTTGGAGGCAAAGGGTATGATTTTGTACCTGTATGTATGCAACACATTAATAAAATATAAACACCGTCATGTGCAGACCGACCACGATGAATGAGTGATGGAGGACTAAGCTTCCAAAGAGTGGGAAAGGAATTAGGGGTTGGAAGGTGGGAAAAGGGGGCTAAGTGTTGAGCCTAGGGGCTTAAGTCTTGGGAATAATAATTTAATATTATCCAAAAGGACATGTGATTAGTATGTTTTTATCCTAAGTTCTTTTGGAATGACATGTGACTTCCAAATGGAAGGAAAGTGTGCTGAAGGAATGCATGCAGTTTCATGGGTGACAAGTGTCAACCCAGGTGCATGAAAATAAAAGGGCTAAGATGAGTTGCATTGGGGGTTCATATTCCATTCCCATCGACTGTTGTGTGGGTTCCTCCTACATTCCACCTGACCGTCTGAGCATGAACCCGTCCAACCTCGGCAAGAGACCTCGTGCAATTATGAAAATGTGGGAAAAGTTTGTGTTGATTTCTGGAAAGCCGAGACATCCTCTATCTGAACAGATCGAACCTGTGTGTGGAATCTCTATCCCCAATCCATGTCGGTGAGACCATCCTCCATTGTTGAACCTATTGGAAAGCCCGTGTTTGTTTTCCCTGTTGGTTGTTGTGGCCATGTAGTGATGGACTGCGTGGGGCTTGTTGGCCAGTTGTACAACACTCTCTCCAGGTGAGAGAGGTGATTGAGGTTGGAAGAATAGGTTGTTGGCCTGTGAGTGATTCTCTCTAGGTGAGAGAGTGCATAGAGGAAGGAGAGAACTCCTGGAAGGAACCCTGTAGCTGCCACAGAGCTCAGAGACTTCTGGTCTAGTCTGTTGTTGTAACCCAAGGAAAGGGAGGTTAGTAGCCAAAGGACTGTCTAGGTGACAGAGAAGGTGTATACTCCTGGGGTGGAACAGGCATGTGGGGAAGGAGAATTTGTGGGTAGTGAGCATGAGCGGTTCCTGGGAGAGAATTTCTTTCTTGTGACTGTGTGTTTTCCCTGTAACCTCAGCCTAGCCTGAGATTCCCTACCTTGGGGGTGGAGCTTAGTCAAAACTCGAGGGTGACCCACTGCTGAGCTGACGAGCAGTGTGGTCTAAGGCTGGGAGGTTCATGGAAGGCCTACACTTGGTTGGTGAAACTACCACTGCTTCAAAGATAAGTACTAGATGATGCTTTAATTATGTTTCTGTATCTCTCTGTATTATAATTATCATGTATTATGTTGTGCATTTGGATTAATGTTAATTCCATGGATTATTTATGTTAGTAATAATTTATATGCTTACTTTGAGCTTAAATGTATTTCTGGCTTAAATGCATGTGGATTATATAATGCCTGTATGAGTTATGTGAAAAGTGGTGTTACAACTTGGTATTAAACCGAGTAAGCCTTGGTAACAGAAAGGTGTTGTTACAATTTGGTATTAGAGCCCAAGGTTTCGACACTGAGCCTAGATGGGCCAGTTGAGTGGTCTTTGGACCAAGGGTGTGAGAAGAAATTGTGTCTGGAGGACCAATTCCAGACCCTGGAATGATGTGGAGTGTCAAGGAGTTACTTAACCGTGCCTACAAGCTCAGGAGGTATAGCGATGTTGTGAAACCACAACCGGTGTGGTCTATGGCCACAGGGAGAGAGGACTCCACACCAGAAGTGCTGGAGCCTTAGGATATGTTTGGGAGGGAAGGAGAACCCTCATGACCATCGGATCTGGAAAGTGTGCACAGGATTTAAAAACCCTTTTGAGTTGCACAAGAGCGTGGGAATCGCGATACGCGAACTCCCAAAAACCCGAGAAGATATACGATGTAGATCTGGGAGGAAGGCTTGACCGTTAGATCTGGCGGAGTCACGCTCGAGTTAGTCGCGAAAACCTTTTGGATTTTGCAAAGTCGGGAGATGGGAAGTAAGGGAGGGGAACACCTCCGAAACCCAAAACCTGAAATCCCAAAACTATCTACACCATAGATCGTAGGAAGGGAGTTGACCGTCAGATCAAGTTGACAAGTAAACCATAATTTCGGGATTTCGGCAAACGGAAGTTCGATATATGGGATACATGGACTCCCAAAGCCAGAAACCCTAAAAAACTGAAAAGATATGCATCGTAGATATGAGAGGGGACCTAATCGTTGGATTTTTTCTTGGAATGAACGTGGGTGCATGGATGTGTACCATATTCCATAGAATTGAAAAGACAGGTGAGAGTGGTGGGACTTGAAGACGTCACTGCTGGAGATGTAGATCCTCCAGAACGTGCCACGCACCACTGCGGTTACAGATGACAGTTGTGCTGTGGGCCCAGAGAATAAAGTAAATCAAAATTTCATATTTTGAGGATTGTAGTGACAAGAAGTTAGGAGTCACTGCATAGTAAATTCCCAGGTACCGAAAACCCAAAGTCCCGAAGTCCCAAAGTCTCGAAGCCATCGGAGACCGAAGAACCGTAACAGGTTTTAAGGGTGACAACTGTGCTATGGGCCCGGAGAGCAAGGAAACCAAACTTTCATATTTTGGGGATTATAGCCACAAGAAGTTAGGAGTCACTGCATAGTGAACTCACGGGTACCGAAAACTCGAAGTCCCGAAGTCCTGAAATTTGCAGAGCCGAACAAAGATCATAAAACTTTGTGAAGTCAAAACATTTTTCTTGTTCACATTGGCTTATGAATGTTGTAAGTTTTATTGAAGGTTTAAGGGCCCGAAAAACTTTAGATTGATTTCACATTGTGTGTGCAGAGTTCAATGAGTGTCAGGACAGCCAAGAATAGAAGCTAAGTAAGGAAATGGAAGAGGTGTGGAGTGCCTCCATTTCAGAGGACGAAAGAGAAGGAAACGATGTCAACTTGGGAGTTGAAGGAACAAACTCTAATGGGCACATAAAAGAGATAGATAAAGAAGGACGTATGATGAAACTCATTGAAAAATTGTAGAAATATGCCTAGGCTCGCTGAGCTGATAGCCAAAAGCTCATGAAAATCAGGGATCGACAGGGTGAATTCAACTTAAAAATGTTGAAGAGCTTGGAAAGAATAGAAAAGAAATTGGTAAAAGAGAGTGACACAAGCAGATCAAGAAGTGTCAGAACCCCTAAGAGGAGAAGAAGATCAAGGAGTGGTAGCAGACATTACCGCCTCTCCCCAAAGCATTCTGGCAGGGAAACACACAGTAGTTCAAGCCCGTCCCATACTAGAAAACACCGAAAATATGGAAAGGCTGAATTGAAAGGGGAGATGAACAAGATCAAGCCTCCAACATTTGATGGAGAACATAAGGAGGAAGATGTCAAGACATGGTTTCTTGGCATGAAGAAATATTTCCAACTGCAAAACTACTCTGCTCATGCAGAAGGAAGAATTGCGATGTACCAGCTAAAAGGAAAATCATCCATGTGGTGGGATCAGTTTGTGCAAGTGCAACACATCAGAGAGAAAGATATCACTTGGAAGGAGTTTAAGAGGTATTTCGAGAAGAAATACCTGACCAAAAGATATTATGACAGAAAGATGAAGGAGTTCTTCGAACTCAAGCTAGGCAGCATGACCATTGATGAGTATGAATGAAGTTTCTTGGAACTGCTGAAGTATGTTCCATTCATCAAAGATGAGACTGTCAAGATTCAGAGGTACCTGAGTGGACTTCCACCTTCCATCGGTGATAAGATTTAGTATGATGATCCTAAGACTATGGAAGAAACAATAAGAAGGGCGAAATGCTTGTATGAACAACATAGAGAAAGGCCTATCCTTCGGAAGGCTTGGGATGACCATAAGAGGTTTAAGAAGGAACAAAGGCAGAAGGGAAACAAGCCTCCCTTTTTTAGGAATGGTCCTTGGGGACAGTCATGTTTTAGAGAGCCTAGGAAAGTTGAAGGGAGTGAGAAAATTCCAAGACCGCCACCTATGGAGTGTTGGGGCTGTAAAGGGGACCATAGGTACAGAGACTGCCCCCACAAAAAAGATAAAGAGAGAACTGTCCATACTGTTCAGCAAGCTGAAACAATGGAGGATATGGGTAGCAGAATGCCAAGGATCTACGCAGCCCTGGAAAAAAAGCAATTAAAATTTCAATCACACATGATTGAAGTGGAAGGTATGATTAACAACCGACCACTAATTATTTTAATTGATTCAAGGGCTAACCATAGTTATGTAGATACTAGGGTGGTGGAAAGTTTGCGTTTATCAAGGAGAAAACATGAAAAGCCTTGGTTAGTGCAGTTGGCTACAGGGACCAAGAGGAAGGTCATTGAATTGGTTAAGTCCTATTTAGTGGACATGAAAAGATTGAGCACTAAGGATGAATTGAATATTCTGCCTTTAGGCTCTTATGACATCTTAATTGGTTGGACTAGTTGGACCAGCACCATGCCCTCCTAGACTGTCGTAACAAGAGTTTTACATGCCTGGACAAAGAGGGAAATTGGAAAACAGTCCAAGAAATTCCCAGAGCCGTGGCTGTTAGAGAAATCTCAGCCATGCAACTGAAGAAGTGTTACAGGAAAGGCTGCCAATTATTTGCAGCCCGTGTGGGAGAAGCATCCAGAGATGTATTCTTGAAGCTGGAAGACCATGAGGTACTCAAAGATTTCAAGGACATATTTCAGGAGGTACCTGGACTACCTCCAAAGAGGGACATCGATTTTTCTATAAATTTGATACCAGGAGCAGCTCCAGTTTCGAAAGATCCTTATAGAATGAGTACGCCAGAGTTGAAAGAGTTGCAATTGCAGCTTGAAGAGATACTAAAGAAGGGGTACATTCGCCCCAACGTGTCACCTTAGGGAGCCTCGTTCCTATTCATGAAGAAGAAATATGGGACATTGAGACTATGCGTTGAGTTCTGGCAGTTGAATAAGGTAATTGTTAGGAACCAATATCGTCTGCCAAGGATCGGTGATCTTTTTGATCAGTTGAAGGACACAAAAATATTTTCAAAAATAGATCTTAGATCGGGATATCACCAGGTAAGAATAAAGGATGAGGACATCAGCAAGACCACCTTTAGAACAAGGTACGGTCATTATGAATTCAAAGTGGTGTCATTTGGACTGACAAACACACCTACTGTTTTCATGTGCTTAATGAATGGTGTATTCAGGGACTATTTAGACAAGTTTGTCATAGTCTTCCTGGATGACATATTGGTGTATTCCAAGTTAGAGGAAGAGCATGAACAACACTTGAGAATGGTTATGCAAGTGTTGAGAGAACACCAGCTGTATGCCAAGCTGAGAAAATGCTCATTTTATCAAAGGCAGATCCATTACTTGGGACATATTATTTCAGAAGAGGGGATCACTGTGGATCCTGAAAAGGTGGAGGCCATCCGAGAATGGTCAGTGCTAAGGAATGTGGTAGAAGTTAGATATTTTATGGGTCTGCAAAGCTATTACAGAAGGTTTATAGTAGGGTTCTAAAAGTTAGCTCACCCTATTACTTCCTTGCAAAGGAAGGAGAAGAAGTTTCAGTGGACTGAAGAGTGTGAGAGCATTTTCCAGCAATTGAAGCGGATGTTAACCAACGCTCCAATCCTAAATATTGCAGATCCAAATATGGATTTCGTGGTGTGCACAGATGTGTGTAAGGAGGGACTGGGAGGATTTCTCATCCAAGAGGGGTTTGTAATATGTTATGAATCCCGAAAGATGAAAGAGAATGAAACGAATTATGCCACTCATGATTTAGAGCTAGCAACAATCATCCACACATTGATGAAATGGAGACGTTACCTCATGGGAAGGAGATTCAAATTGAGAACATACCACAATGGCCTGAAGTATTTATTTGATCAGCTGAATTTAAATGCCAGGCAAACCAGATGGCTGGAGTTTCTATGTGAATATGACTTTGATATCAAGCATATCAAAGGGAAAGAAAATAAGGTGGCTGATGCACTCAGCAAAAAAGTGCACAAATTACATGCTACAACCATTAGCATGTACAGGAATAAGATTAAGGACAGAATTTTAGAAGCTGCAAATGTTGATTTGCAGTACAGGGGTCTGGTAGCAAAGCTACAATAGCGTGAGAGACCACAGACCCAGGGAAGTTACACCTTCAGAACTGATGGCTTACTTCTATGTAAAAATAGAGTGTATGTACCCAATGTCCGAGAATTGAAGTTGGTAATTCTAAAAGAAATGCATAACGTGGCTTATGCTAAACATCCTAGATATTAAAAGAATGTGGCAGCAGTCAAAAGCCATTACTTTTGGCCAGTTCTGAAGAAAGAAATCACTGAATACATCACCATATGTATGGAGTTCCAAAAATTTAAGCCTAAGCATAGGCCCCAGCAGGGTTGCTGTAGCCTTTATCCATTCTTGAGTGGAAATGGGAAATGGTGACAATGGATTTATCATAGGATTGCCTAGAACAAGCAAGAAACATGATTCAATCATGGTGGTGGTGGACAAGCTTACAAAATATACCCATTTTATTCCACTGAAAACCACTCAGAAGGCAACAGATGTTGCTAATATCTTCTTAAAAGAAGTGGCACTCTTGCACGAAATTCCTAAGACAATTGTGTCTAATAGGGACCCAAAATTCACCTCGAATTTTTGGAAAGGACTGTTTAAGGGATTCAGAATAAATCTGAACTTTAGTACAACGTATCATCCTGAGTCTGATGGTCAGACATAAAGGGTGAACATAGTAATAGAAGACATACTGAGAATGTATGTGATGGATAAACCATCAAGGTGGGAAGACTACATGCATTTGGTAGAATTCGCGTACAATAATGGGTATCATACATCGTTGAAGATGAGCCCATTCGAAGCACTTTATGGAAGAAAGTGCAACACTCTAGTGAGATGGGATAATCCAGCTAATAGAGTAGTAGTTGGGCCTAAACTGCTCAAAGAGATGGAAGACCAAATGATAAGAATTAAACAGAATCTAAAAGTTGCCTAGGACAGGCAGAAAAGTTACACTGATAGTAACAGAACCCACAGAGAATTCAAAGTGGGTGACCACGTTTTCCTGAAAGTGAAAACTAATAGGAGTTCCTTGAAGTTGGGAAGTTGCGCCAAGTTGGCAGCAAGATTTTGTGGGCCGTTTGAAATTCTAGAAAGGATTGAGCTAGTTTCATACATGCTTGCATTACCTACATCTATGAATGTACATAATGTGTTTCATGTTTCACTACTTAAGAAAAATATACCTAATGCTAATCATGTTATCGATTGGAATGTGATTCAGGTGGAACCAGAAGGTGTCCTATAAGTGCATCCTGTGCGGATATTGGACAGGAAAAAAAATAGCTCTGGAATCAAGCTATAGAGCTTGTAAAGGTCCAATGGACCTGTTACGGTCCTGAGGATGTGACATGGGAGCATGCAGATGCTATGCAGGTAGAGTACTCGCATATTTTTGAAAATTTTGAAAATCTTGCAGAGACAGTGTAAGGTTGCACTGAGGACAGTATAGAAATAAGGGAGGGGGATTGTAGTGTCCCCAAGATCGAACCCTTTGTAAGTCTGATGTATGAAATGAATTTTAAATATGTGTTATAGGCTGGTGAGCCAATTTTGTATAAGCTGATGGGCTTATGTGATTGTTAGGCTAGAGAGCCTAAGGGTTGGAGGCCAAGAGCCTGATTTTGTACTTGTATGTATGCAACACATTAATAAAATATAAACACCTCCATATGCAGACCAACCATGATGAATGAGTGATGGGGGACTAAGCTTCCACATAGTGGGCAAGGAATTAGGGGCTGGAAGGTGGGAAAAGGGGGCTAAGTGTTGAGCCTAGGGGCTAAGCCTAGGAGCTTAAGTCTTTGGAATAATAATTTAATATTATCCCAAAAGACATGTGATTAGTATGTTTTTATCCTAAGTTGTTTTGGAATGACATGTGACTTCCAAATGGAAGGAATGCGTGCTGAAGGAATGCATGCAGTTGCATGGGTGACAAGTGTCAACCGAAAATGAAAATAAAAGGGCTGAGATGAGCCGTGTTGGGGGTTCGGCTTCCATTCCCGTCAACTATTTCCTAGGTTCCTCTTGCATTCCACCTGACCGTCTGAGCGTGAACCAGTACGACCTCGGCAAGAGACCTCGTGCAATTCTCAAACTGTGGGAAACGTCTGTGTTGATTTCTGGAAAGCTGAGACATCCTCTATCTGAACAGATTGAGCCTGTGTGTGGAATCTATGTCCCCAATCCATGTCTGTGAGACCATCCACCATTGTTGAACTTGTTGGAAATACCGTGTCTTTTTTCCCTATTGGTTGTTGTGGCCACACAGTGATGGACTGTGTGGGGATTGTTAGCCAGTTGTACAACACTCTTTCTAGGTGAGAGAGGTGATTGAGGTTGGAAGAACAGGTTGTTGGCCTATGAGCGATTCTCTCCAAGTGAGAGAGTGTGCAAAGGAAGGAGAAAACTCCTAGAAGGAACCCTGTAGCTTCCACAGAGCTCAGAGACTTCCAGTTCAGTCTGTTGTTGTAACCCAAGGCAAGGGAGGTTAGCAACTGAAGGACTGTCTAGGTGACAGAGAAGGTGTATACTCCTGGGGTGGAATAGGCATGTGGGAAAGGAGAGTTCGTGGGCAGTGAACATGAGTGGCTCTTAGGAGAGAATTCCTTCCTTATGACTATGTGTTTTCCCTATAACCTCAGCCTAGCCTAGGATTCCATGCCTTGGGGGTGGAGCTTAGTCCCAGCTCGAGGGTGACCCATTGTTGAGATGACGAGCAGTGTGGTCTAAGGCTGGGAGGTTCATGGAACGCCTGCACTTGGTTGGTGGAACTACCATTGTTTCAAAGATAAGTTCCAGATGATGCTTTAATTACATTTATGTATCTCTGTGTATTACAATTATCATGTATTATGCTGTGCATTTGGATTAATGTTAATTACATGGATTATTTATGTGAGTAATAATTCTTATGCTTACTCTGAGCTTAAATGTATTTCTTGCTTAAATGCATGTGGATTATATAATGCCTGTAAGAGTTATGTGAAAAGTGGTGTTACAACTTGGTATTAAACCGAGTAAGCCTTGGTAACAGAAAGGTGGTGTTACAAATATTTCCTTGAATTTATTTCTAAACATAGTGAACATTTTCCAAACCTTTATGTGCATTCTCGTCATCAAACTTTTTGCAAAGTTGATTTTGTGTGTACTGAGCTGTAATATCATCAGGTATTTTCTCTTCTTCTAGTTCTACTTGGAAAACCATGTCTTTCTTCTTATGTAATATTTCAACTTGATTATGAAAATGATGTTTTTTATCCCCTGGAGTAGTAAGGAAGAATGTATCTTCTCGATACTCTTCAAAAACATTTTCAAAAATACTATACTAAAAAAAACCAGCAATATCTTCTTCATCCCTACTAAATCTCTAATTCAAATTGCATAAATACTATGCAAATTTATGCAACATGCAACTTTAATGTAACTATGGAACTTATGCAACTTTATGCAACTATGCAACTTATGAAACTTTATGCAGATATGAAACTTATGCAACTATATGCAACTATGTAACTTTATGCAACTTATGAAACTGATACAACTTTACGAAACTTTATGGAACTTATCTAACTTTATGCAACTTTATGAAACTTATGCAACTATGTGATCCAGGTGGATATTAGTGGCCACCCACCTATTCCAACTAGATCCTCTTGATAGTTTTTAGTTCAACACATTCTTCTGTAATTATTTGTAATTGTGGGTTATACACTTTTGCATTTGTCTAAATCCCTACACAGATTCTAGGGGGATATTGGTGGCCACCCATTGAATCCAACCGGCTTATTTTGGAAGTTTTCATGTCAGTACATCTTTTGGTACTTTCAGGTTTGTTTTGGAGCCCTAAAAGGTGTTTTTTTTTTCTTTCCAGAGTCAAATTATAAACATAGTTAGATTTTGATGGTATAATGCGTACTTCTTGAGAAGACCTTTCCAATGCACTATCACACACCTAAAACGGAGGTCATATGCAAAAGTTACGACCCTAGTAAGTTGAGGTACCAACTTACCTATCGAGGCCCACATAAATTTTGGTGTTTCATCTCCTAGGGTTAGGTTTTTGGAATTCATGAGTAATGTTAAAAAGGCCTCTAGAGCCTCATTTAATCATTCTTCTCAGATGGATGCACACAATAGTCACATCTCTTCTCAGATATACCTATCACCATTTTATAACCATAACAATAACAACCATATTTGTGGAAGTGACATGCTGTGTATGAGTCTAGACCCCGCAATGTTGTTATTAATTTGGTTAGAGAATTGTATAGGATACCAAAGGTAGTGCTGCCTACCACTATTTATTTAATCTCTGCTAAGAAATGTAGTAAGGTCATTTCACAGACCAGGAAGTTCATCTTCTTTGTGATTCATGCTCATAGTAAGTAGAAGGTCGTCACAATATCTGTGACCTATGCACAAAGCCTCTCTTTGCAGCATAAGAAAGTGGACATAATCATGGAAGATTACAGAGACATATTTTTCTCACCCACCAGGGTATTGACGCACTACCAAGTCAAGCATACAATTGATCTAACCCTTGTTTCACCTCTGCTTAATGGACTAGTTTATCGTCGCTCACTGATGGAAAATGACGAAATCAAGCTTCAGATCCAAGAGCTGCTTCAAAAGGGTCATATCAAACCCATATCCTCCCCTTGTAGAAGCTCGATTGTACTAGTGCATAAGAAATATGGGACTTGATGACTCTGCATTGATTATAGATAATTAAACAAAATCACAGTCAAGAACCAGTACCCAATTCCCCGATTTGATGACCTTCTTGACCAACTCAAATGGGGAAAGTTATTCAACAAGATTGACCTAAAGTCTAGATACCACCAGGTTCCCATCGAACTAACTGATGTATGGAAGAAAACTTTCAAATCTAAAGAAGGTCTCTTCGAATGGTTGGTCATGACCTTTGGCCTAACAAATGCACTGAAAAATTTCATGAGGTTTATGGATGTGTATTGAGACCCTTCACCAACTCTTTTGTGGTGGCATATCTAGATGACATCCTCATCTTCAACAAAACTTGGGAGGAGAACATGCAACATATTCAATAGGTTTTGAGCACTCTACAACAACACAAGCTATATGTCAACTTGAAAAAATGATCCTTTGGAATGAACAGGGTCCAATACTTGGGATAGATTGTTGATGAAAATTGAGTACATGTGGATCCAACTAATATCCAATTCATGCATGTTTGGCCAGCCCCAACCACACTAACCAAGTTTTGAATATTCTTGGGACTTTCCAACTTCTACAAGTAGTTCATGTTGGGATTCTCCCATATCGCATGGGCCCTTATCCATGTGTCCAAAGGAGGTGGAAAGGTAAATTTCACATGGGGGAAGGCACAACAATGAGCATTTGATGATATAAAGCATTGCTTATGCTAAGCTCCAGTACTCTCCTTAATCGATCTGGAAAAACCGTTCGAGATTGAGACTGATGCATCCGACTATTTTGTAGGCACAATTCTCACTCAA
This sequence comes from Picea glauca, assembly GCA_000966675.3. Lineage (NCBI taxonomy): Eukaryota > Viridiplantae > Streptophyta > Pinopsida > Pinales > Pinaceae > Picea > Picea glauca. The sequence continues at coordinate 39,044 of JZKD02S0181263.1, forward strand.
CACGGTCATTCGATAGCCTACCATAGTGAGACACTCTCAGATACTATTCGGAAATACCCCACCTGTTACAAGGAAATGTATTCCATTATAAAAGCCTGCCGTCAATGGAAACATTACATTCAGGGAAAGGAGACAATCATGCACAATTATCACAAGCCTTTGTAGTTCATATAGACATACGCGAAGTTGCATAATGACCGCCATTAGAAGTGGTCCACCTACCTGCAACAAATCAATATCAACATCAAGTATAAGACAAAGATCACAAATCCTGTCGCTGACTGCCTTTGTTGCCCTCCCATGGCTACACTCACCACCGTGCTTCATTCCTTTGGGTATGCATCATCTAAGAGGCCCCAAATTTATTAAAAATATTTAGATTTTTCCACCACCTATAAGCTCTTGGGTACAGACATGAATGTCACTTATTTTCACATTCACGGTGAAATCTTATGCCATATGGGCCATCTTTGTGTTCCTGTAAGCGAGCATGAAAATATGATTTGGGAGGCTCACTACAGTCAGATGGAATGACAGTTTGGTGTGGAGAAAACTATGGTCATTCTATAGAAACATTTTTATTGGCCAAAACTTTGAGAGGACGTTAGAAAGTATATCAGATCTTGCATTGCCTGTGTCATTTCCAAGACAACCATCAAGAGGCAAGGCTTATAAACCCGTCTTCCTACTACCGAGAGGCCTTGGGAATCCATATCGATGGATTACATGTTTGGCCTTCCATCCACCAAGCAAGGAAATGATTGTGTATTTGTGGTGGTTGATCTATTTTCGAAGATGACCATTCTCATAGCCTGCAATAAGAGCATCCTAATGGCATATACTGACAATCTCTTATTCAAACGAGTGTGGGTCCATTTTGGGATACCATAGACCATCATATCCTATTACGATAGTAGGTTCCTCAACACATTTTGGTCAAGTCTCTAGTCACTGTTGGACACCAAGCTCACTAAATCCACTTCCTTCCACCCTCAAACCAATGGCCAAACAAAGGTCGTCAATCATATGATTTTGCACATCCTATTCATGTATAACTCTAAGCATTCACATACATGGTATGATAGTCTTCACTATGTTCAATACAACTACAACATGGCTCTCCATAGCTCCACCGACCATATCCCATTTTAGGTGGGGTTGGGATTCCAACCCTTGGGTCCCATTGATGTTACATTACCTCTTGTAACCACATAGATAGATTCTTCCCATGTTCATTCTTAGGCTGACAAGCCACCATATTCGTTGAGAAGATTCAACACATCCGCCAATAGGTCCATGAGATTTTGTAGAAAGCCAATGCTAAGTACAATCAACGCCATGATCAACATCAGGTACCACACAAGTCTCAGGTGGGAGACAACGTTTGGTTACATTTTTAGAAAGAACGCCTTATAGGGCCCCATAGGAAGCTCCGTCCACTTTGATATGGGCCTTACAATATCAAAAACGATGTGGGTGACAATGCTTTTTAGATTAACACTCCCCCATTCCTTGGCTTGCACCCAGTGTTCAATGTGGACTTCCTTCGACCATATTTTCCACCATTATTGGACACCTCAGAGATTGTAGAACAATTTACACCAACATAGTTCAACCCTGACTACATGGAACATGCATCCATTGATCATATAATGGACACACAGGTCAAGGGCTCTCACCAATAGAGGATCCAACTTTATTGGGTTGTCAAGGCAGGGAAGCTCTTGCACCAAGAAAAGTGGCTCACCCAGATACAAATTCAATATAAATTTCTTCACTTGATGGGGGAACTCAACACAATGGAGACCATTTCTTCTTAAGGGGGGAGGATCGATCTAGATGGATATTGGTGACCACCCACCTATTCCAACTGGCTCCTCTTAGCAGTTTTTAGTTCAACAAGTTCTTCTATAATTCTTTTTAATTGTGGGTTCTACACTTTTGGGGTTGTCGGAAGCCCTACACAACTTCTAGGTGGAGATTAGTGGCTTACCACCTAATTCAACTGACTTATTTTGGATTTTTTCATGCCATTACATCTTTATGTAATTCCATGGTAGTTTTGGGGCCCTAAACAATTTTTTTTTGGCTTGCCACAGTCAAACTGTAGACAGAGTCAGATTTTGATAGAATAATGTGTAGTTCTTGAAAATACCTTTCCAACGGGCTATCACACGCCTAAAACATAGGTTTTATGAAAAAATTACAACCCCAAGAAGTTGAGGCACCAACTTACCCATGGGGGCCCACATAACTTTTGGCATTTCATCTCGTAGGGTTAGGTTTTTGGATTTCTAGGGTTTTGAAATTCATCAGTAACGTTAAAAATGCCTCTAGAGTCTCATTGTAATCATTATTCTCAAATGGATTCACATAACATCCACATACCTTCTCAGAGATAGCTACCACCATTCGAGCAAGTTGTTTCCAATTTTGTTGTTTTACAATTTCAACCTATTTTATTTATTCAATAGAAGTTATTGTTCACTGGATATCTGTTGTTTTTCTCTGTATCTCTGTGTTATTGTATTCAATATGTTATTTATTTCATTCCACTCATAAATCCATATCACTATGCAACTTATGCAACTTTATGCAACTTTATGAAACATGCAACTATGCAACTTATGCAACTATGCAGCTTATGCAACTATGCAACTTATGCAACTTTATGCAACTGTGCAACTTTATGAAACGATGGAACTTATGAAACTTTATGCAAGTTATCAAACTTGACTCTTATACATGGAAATTCAATATTTTTCATGGTGGATAGTGTTACATGTGACAATGCACTAGATCAATACATTTACATTATTTTCATTATGAGGAAGATTGTTTGTTTCTAGCTCATAGGAATTTTATGTTCAACCTAACTTTTTCTAGATGCCTTGACTTTTACTCATGGCTCACAAGGTTTGACTAGGCTCATAGAGGTTGTATGTTCCCTCTAAATTTTGCACCAATATGTCTATGCTCACAGAGGTTGTACGTTCCCCCTGATTTTTTCACTAGATTGTCTATGCTCACAAAGGTTGTACGTTCCTTCTAGATTTTTCATTAGAATTACATATTGACTCACAAGATCATAAAGAATCTCGTTCTTCCTGAATTTTGGTTTGAATCATAGAGGTTGTACGACCCCCCTAGATTTTTTCAATACCTCACAATATTGGTTGATTTTGCAAATCTCCCTGGCTAGCCTCAGGGTGGCCCATCTGGCCTCTCATTGGAGAATCATTTATGATGCTACCAAATTTAACAAAATGGCAGGCCTATGGAAACTCATATGTCTGACCAAGATAGATCTTCATTGAAAAATAAGAAATGTGAAAGTATCTGCAATTACTCTTGACCTGATATCAATATTCTCCAACGAGAATTCATTACTATGAAGAAATGGCTTTGTGCAAATTTAATTTCACATCGCTAAAGCATCCTCAAACATAACATCTAAATATAGAGAAAATATCTCTATGTGAAATAATGAGAAATCAAAATCATGAGTGATGGCATAAAATAACATGAAATCAATCTCAAAAGGCCTTACATTCTAATTAAACCATCCTTGTTGAATGCAGTTCACATTTCATGACTTTCAAGTAAACAATCGTCATCTCTTCCAAAATACTTAGCTCACTAACTTATCTTCTCATTTTATTGAGTGTAGGTACCACCAAATAGGTACCTTTCATATCTATCTTCCTCGACTGAGGGTCATGGCACTCTTGTTTATGTGTTCATTGCATTTCCAATTTTATTATAGTCACACAATTGGCAAGACTCCAATATCTTTACTCATTTGGTATTCTTTAATTGTTAATATGACTTCGTTTTTGCAAGACAATGATGATATTATTATGATCAATTTTGTGATGCATTGGTGGTTTGATTTCTATGTTCTTTCATCGATTTCTTTGACACATTGGTTTCATGAAAACTTTGATGTTGTGGTTAGACCCTTGCTATAAATCGTTTCATACATATTTGACATGATCGAACCCTTGGTGTTGATTTCGAATCATTATTTTGGTTTTAAAACTATGCTAAAACTATTGCTCCTGCAAATGTTTGGTCCACTTACCATAGATTTCATTGATTGATTGAATGGCATGGTTTTTAACATATGCAATGGTGATTCAAATCGCTATATGCGTCGTCGGTTGTACTGTGGGAAATGACTGTTTTGCATGGGCCAAGTTAGCTCCACCACCTTTGCACATTCGGTCAATAATGCTTTCCCCCTATCTCGGGTGACCTCTGTTAGTTTTCGGGTAAGCCTGTGAGCGTTCTGATCCCGCGTATACTCTGTTCAAACCCTTGCCTGTGCACCCTTCTCATTGTGTGCTCCCGTCTATGGCACCGGTGGTGCGCATAGATCCAAATAGTAGCCAAACTCTGTTACTATTCGATAATTCCCATAAGGATTTAGAAAACAGTGGTTGGCTGGTGTTTATACAGAGGTTCGAGGGTTTCAACCATTCAGTTGCCCAACAATTCACCCTCACCTTCGATGGTCATAGGGATAAATTCGGAGACATACAACTTGAGCTCAATGAGGAATTCTTAAGTTCGACTACAGGACTATCGGCTATAGGTCAAAGATGGTTTAAAAAATCCAACGTAGATGAGGTGTCGTGGCCATCACTATTCGTATCAAGAAAGATTTTTTCATGTGATAAAGGTATGCCTATTTCTACCCTCAAACCCAGGTGGCACGATATTTTGGTAATTGTGAAACAATTTCTGACCTGTGAAGGTTGGTATGGCTTGGTGTTTCTGTGTCACCTCCGGTTATTGATGAATTTCATAGGCTACCCTTTGAATATGCCGCATTATTTCTTGCGTAGTCTTTACAATATGTTTAAAAGATTCAAGCATGAGAAGGCTGATAGCAGCATTTTTCATCACAGCCTAATTAAACTCATCATCGTCCACCATTTGAGCCTTCATGGCGATAATTGGCAAGCCTTCCTATCAAGGAATGGCTTTGCCAATCCCGAGTCTGCTCAAATTGACAAGGTTGTGGTTACAGAAACTATGGTTGAGCCAACCGTGCCATTTCATATCCTTCTACCCCCTGCCAAACCCTCGAATTGCCCTAACATCGACCTACCCGACATGATAACCAACCCATGTACTAAAGACAATACTGAGGCCGTCAAGAAGCTTGTGAAGAAAAAAGGTAAGGATGTTACTACTGTCGACAGAAAGGGCAAGAAAAATGCTCGATTGATATCAAGATTTGCCCGAAACAAGCCTAAACAAAACATCGACCAAAAGCCCATAGTGTCGAGTGAGGACTCGGACTCCGATATTGAGCATTTCCTAGCTGAGGAGTACCCCTATTCCCATGGCCTATTCTCTAAGAAACCCTATGACTACGTCTCTAACTTACCCCCGTGCCTCAAAAACGATCCTAACTACCCAATAATCAAGCTGCACAAAGAAACCCCTGGTAAGTTGAACAAACCCTCGCCTAGGATGCTAAATCCCAATCAACCACCATGTATCCAATGTAATGCTTGGCTAGAGCATTATTACTCTGACGTTCCCCTGTTGCAATCAAAGATCAAATCATTAGAGGAACAGGTGACAGTGCTGTCGAAGGAGAACGAAAGGCTTCAAGCCAACGACAAGAAAAAAAAACCACCGGTTCAATTGTCTTCAGGAATGTCGAAGTATCAACAGCCCTCGTCAATTACAAGTTATCATGATCGAAGCCTTTTCTTAATACTCAGGTATGAATTTCAATATTAATTTTGTTTTGTAAGTTTTCCTGAATTAATATAACCGATTGTATTTGCTTTCAATAGCTCTATTCGTTTTGTTCCAAAATGATTTTGTTACTTTCGTTTACCAAAATAATTTCGTTATGAATCATGAGTGGGAAATTTGTTTGCTAAACTCGGACACAACTAGGATTTAGTTAATAAGATTTTATTATTCTCAATTTAGTATAAATGATTGATTTGTTTTCGATTTTGTTTGTATTTCTTTTTAAAACAATTCTGTGTGGATTGTTGATTTGGTTTGATTTAGATTAAGTTCTGTGTGTTTCTAAACAATCCTATTGACTTCGATTTACCAGGAACGATTTTGTTTTGGATTGAATCAATTCCACCTACACACAAGATTTGTTTGCTAAATTCGGACATGGCTATGTTTTGATTTTGCATAACGATTGTGTCGATCTTAAATCGGTTCAATTCGTTCCTGTTTGATTTGATTCGCAAACAATGCTACGTGCCTCGATTAGCACAGTCGCTTGCATAATATGATGGATTCAAAGTTAGTTTGGATTTAAACAATCTTGTTAATTTTGTTTTGATTCGACAACAATTTTGTTAAGTGCTGGTTTGACATAAACTTTTGCATAAAAAATATGCTTGATCAGTTACAACCCGTTTTGGTTAAAATAGATTCAAACATGATTTCGTTTGCTCTCAAATTAGCATAGAAGTTTTGATTTGAATAATTCATTTGATTTCCAATTATCAATTAAATGTTTGTTTAATAGTTTGAATATAATTCTTTAAGTTTTGTATTGATTTTAAAACGATTATGTGCTCAAATTAGACCAGCTATAGAATCACAAGATTCTGTAGCTAGTCTTAGAATTTAGATTTTTGTCAATTTTATCAATAAAATATCACCTAAACTTGTCTATTCTTGTCCACTTTCAGGTGCATACGAATTTCAATGACCAATTGGCATGTTGTGGCAATTTGAGAGATGTTTTTGTGATACAGTTTTGTTATAGGTTGTTAGCTTGAGTCAGAAATAGAGACTTGGGATATTATCCCCAGATTTTTTGTAAATTGTTTTGATAATTCCCACAAGGATGTTTTACCTTGTGGGAGGTCTTTAAATACTTGTTATTTTTTGTAATAGAACCATCATCATCACTGTGGAGAGAACCAGACTATGGATTTATGATTCAGACTGAGATGAAAGTTGATGTCTTATAACAGCTTTCGCTTTCAATATATCAAACTTTTGTTTCAAGTTTTCTGCATATTAGTTTGCAATTAATTATCGACTACTTTAGCTATCATGATTCATTGCATGTTGATGTGATTCGATTTATATGTTATCCATACCTGATCTCTCTTATTTAAAAATACAACAATTACTCTATTTCAATTTAATGAATACAGGTTTATCTTCTCATTAATTGAATTGTTATGTACAAATTTTGCACAAGGATTTATCTGACTGCGATGATTTGTAAATCATAAAATTGCTGTAATATTTTATGTCTTGTTTGTCCTATCATTTATATTTGAAGAGAAAATTTGCTTCTAGTTTACAAGTAGCTCGCGGAGAATTTGGTGTAGGTTTCCTCCCACCGAACAGTTGAATCAACTACTACATACAAGACAAGCCTGAAGCGTTACTTCAGGTCAGTTTGTTATTTGTTGTTTGATAGTTAATTTGTTAGTATAATATAAGTATTTTAGTTAGATATATGTATAGTTCAGATTTGTAGTTAGAGTTATTATTCTAGTTGCTTAGCTTAGATAGTTTTTACTTAATTTCTTTCTCATAAAATTATAAAAATAAAAAAACAATAGTTTCGCTGTCTTAGGACAGATTACGAACGACTTTTGCAGGTTTTCATTTAAATCTGTAATCTGTAAATATTGTATATTTGTAATTGGATCTGATTCTGTTGGTAATTGAACATTTAATTTTATAGAATTATAGTTGTATAATTTAGGTAATAGATTGTATATATGTATTTTAGATTTATTATTTAGTTTGCTTTAAATTGTTTTCATTTAGATTAGTTCCTTAGTATAGTTTTCATTTGTTTTCCTAGGACTTAGATTGGCTAACAGAGCCACTAAACCTGTCAGGGTGGGTCATCCCAAACAACTTGGGTTATTTAAACAACCCCGGACCGGATCCACTCTTCCAGTTGGTGAGTGTTTAATTTCGCCCATCAACAATTAGTAAGACACAATGAAACCCCCTTCAATGTAATTTTTAACGAGCCCAGAGAAGGTAAGCTCAGTAGTTTTTTCACATTTAGAGAGTCTGGAAAAATGTAAAAGAAGACTCCAAGGAGTACCTTTTTCGGAGATAGTCTAGTCAACTCAAAAAAGGGGTAAACTGGCACCAAAAAGATGTGTATTCAAAACCATTTTAACGAGTGTTATAAAGACAAGATCACTCGCCAATATTTTCAATTTTAAGGAGTCTGAAAAGATCTTAACTATGGAATCACAACCTTTTTCTGAATTTAGTACCCTTAGCGTGAAAAAGTATAAAAGTTACTGAGGATAACTCTCCTAGCGAGACGAATCTCCTGAGGCGTACCTTTTTCCTCTATAATCCACAAGCCAGAAAAAGGGGTAAACTCATGCCAGTAGATGTTCTTTTGGACCAATTTAACGAGTGTGAAGGAACAAGGTCACTCGATGATATTTTCAATTTTATGGAGTCTGAAAAGAGATTAATTGTGGACTCCATGGGGGTTCCTTTTTTGTAAGTAATCTTCGAGGCCCGAAAAAGGTGATAAACCAAAACCAAGGATTATGTTCCTTTTTTGTAAATTTAGTCCCTCGGGCCCAAAAAAGGGTTAAACTTATGACTAAGAATACTCTTCTAGAGAACCAAAGTTTGTAGAGTATACCTTTATTCTTACAATTGACCATCCAGACTGAAAAAGAGGTAAACTACCGCCGAACAGATGTGCCTTCAAATTTGAGTTTGGCGAGCGTGAAGGGAAAAAATATCGCTCAACAATCATTTCATGTTTAGAGAGTCTAAAAAGGGATTAAAGAAGACTCTAGAAGGTTACTTTTCTCAGTTAATCCATACAATATCGAAAATCATAAATGTAGTCTCGTCGGATGTTGCTTTTAGTTTCAAAGCGAGCTTGAAAGACAACAAAGCTTGCTCATTTTGGGAGTCCCAAGGGTGATGGCAAGAATGATGGTGCATCAGATGAATGAGGCTCAATCTCATAATCATGAAAGGAATAATAAGGATTCCCAAGCCTAAAGTCATTATAGACAGCATGGATGCCAAAATGCAACAAGGATCTATCTAGGGCATCCATGTAAAGGTATGCTCTACCACCTAATCATGACACTTCTAAAGAAGAAATGAAGGTTCTGTGTCACACTTCGGTGGGATAAATCATATGGAAAAGTGGAAAAGACAACGAGATGGAGAAAGTGGAGGTGAAAACCTAACTTATATTCAGAAATTTGGAAAAAACAACTTTTACCAAAGGATATTTAAAGTGACCCATCCCCCAAAAAGTTACCAAACCAAAAGAAAAAGTGTATCATAACATCCAATAAGAAACTCAGGAACAAAATTAAATGATTTCTAAGCCAGAAAAAACGACAAAGGGGGTAAAAAAAGTGGCAAAAAGGGCCAAAAAAATCTATAAATAAAAGTTGACAACTCATTTTCACCATTGCATTTTGAAAATTGACCAAAAGGAGAAAAATTCCCATTTTCTAAAGAAGTTGATTCTAGGAGATTTGGAGGAAGAAACGAACTTCCACTCGGACTAGGTAAGTACAAATGTATCCCTCCTGCATTTCAATTCTGTCTTTATGCATTTCTTTTTGTTTTTGAGGGGGCATGCTCTCCCAAAAAGAGTGGCCCTGTGTGTATGTGGGTTTTCCAAGGACAACCCACATATGTACACATGAAGAAAATAGTATGCCAGCGTACATATGCAACTGTGGCCAAAAAAACCCGCATACACCCTCAAAAGGCTTGAAAAAATTAAAATGCAAGAGATAAATCCCTTTTTATCTACCATGGAATAGGATGTATGTCAATTGGAGGGAGAGGGAACACGAGGAAATTGATGTACTAGTCGATGAGGAACTTGTTACCATTGCCACATTGAAACAATGTGGGTTGTGGAAGTTCTTTTGGTGTGCATTTATGAGGGCACAACCCAAGATATTGAATACCCTAGTTGACTACTGGCATCTGGATGCAGAGGCATTCATGATAGAGGGACAATCATTGACTCCAACCCAACGACTGTCGGATAGCATCATCTGCGAACCCAACAAACACCTTTGATTCACTTGACATCTGCCACAATGAAAAATATGACATAAATAATGACATGTCCATAAAGAAAAAAGGACAAAAAACTGTATAAGAACTATACATATGTACAAGAAGTCACCCAGGCAACCAACCTAGGAATAATACTTATTGAGGTAAAGCCCATTTCTAGGCTCTGCTAAGGAATTTCTCTCAAAGTCAACTAGATGGTAAGTGCCCTTCTTTAAGACCTCTTTTATGATGAAAGGTCTGAACCACATGGGTTTGAACTTTCCTACCCCAAGGGGGATTCTTGTCTTCATCATAGACCACGACAAGATCTCCTTTGGAGAAAATCTAAGGATGAAGAGATCGATCATATTGACACTTGACTCATTTATTATGAGCCTCATTTTCTGAGGTTGCATCATGACACTGCTCATCGAGCTGCGCAAGATATAATAGACATTCCTCAATTGGGGAAGTGTCTGGTAGTAATTCCACTGCCAAATTTAAATATAGGATCTGGCACTTAATAGGAAAGACTGCTTCCAACCCATATATGTGTTGAAAAGGTGAGAAACCAGTGGAATTATTTACAGACTTTCGATAGGCCCATGTTGGCACAGGAGCATACCTAGGGTTCAACGCTTCAATAGTGCACCAACAAAACCCTAACTACCGACCCTTTCGGAAAAACCTACAAAACAGATGAAGTCTCACCTAAGGTAGAGGCAGGGGTGGTTGCAGGACTCAAGTTTCTACAACCTAGATGGGACACAAATCTATGATCACAGTACTTACAGAGCACTTAACAGTTAACATTCATTAATATTTAACTCTTATCCACTTCGTAGGAGAAAACCCTAACTACAGAACAACCTAGTATTCAAAAGATATAACACATCCAAGTACTTATCATATAGAAATAGATCATATCTAGCATTCATTCACATCACTAAGCACTAATATACTATATAAGATGCATCTAACATATATTGCTACACTAAGCATAACTCATATAACAACCATAATGCACAAAGAAACCATAACACGGGATATACGTGGTTCACTCCCAACGTGGGGCTATGTCCACCAACTCTTTTTATGTTTTTTATCTTCATTCAATACACAGAACCACAATACCCTCTCCGCATAGGATAGAAGATCTGTGTGCACCTTGCTAGATACTCCTTCCTTGAGTTAGGTCACAGCACAAAGCCTTCTTACACAGTCTGCACACCAGCTTCTTACAATCACTTGCACTTATCTATGAAAGTCTTAACACATAGCATGAAAAAAGCCTCTAGCTCTGTACTAAGCCACAAACATTCACTACTACTTACATTGCTTGCACTTAGCATGATATCACCCTTAGCACCACTACTTACATCGCCTAGCTTTCTATTTATTCATTACAAAAGTAGCCAAAGCATGGGTAAACACATGGGCCGACATCCCATACCCGTTACATAAACCTTAAACCCAAAAATCCCTAAAAAGGGGGTTGAGATCCCACGATCACTGCTTCACATTGCTCTCTACCTTCGACCAGCCTGTCGAAGTCCCAAAAATTGTCAAACATGACCAAGGTTCTCCAAAACTTGGTCAAGGGCCAACAGGCCCCCAACACTCACATGTGACTCGTCCCAAGTCACTATGATTTGGGTAAGTCTGCCTCAAAGGCCTCGAGCTTGGATCGAGCTATTTTGACTTGCTATTTCACCAGAGCCTCCTGCTTGGAGAACTTTTAAAGAGCCATCTCTATCACAGGTCCTTCCAAGCATTGTTCTACTTTGGTGACCACTTGCTCCAGTTCTGCACCTCATCCTTCAATTTCCTCAAAAAGTGTGCAAGATTAATCTTGCACTGGCTGGATCTTCTGAGTCACTTCCATCACTTTACTTTGGATGGCATGGACCTGTTGTTGAACCATGCAAATTTGTTGGGCTCTTTTCATCCTCTCGACCACTGACAGTGGCTTCAACTGTGCTTACATTGTTGTTGCTTACTGTGTTTCCTCCTAGAGCTATGACTCTAGTGTCCTTAGTTTAGGGTCCTCTGAAAGGTGCTCGTAAGTCTACGCACTTAGACTGCTGAGTTGTTTTCATTCTATGGCTAATGCCTTGATTCTCTGGATTGTGCTCCAAGAAGTTTCTTCCCTTTGGTATCGTACTTCCTATGGAGTGCTTGGCACTGCTTGTAATTCTAGTTATGCTACTCTTTGTTGGAGCTATTGAATGGCTTCAACAAGATTTCCCACTTGACTCTCCATTGGGTGTTCTTCCATCCGTTTTAAGCCCGTCATAGAGTAAAGTGCTCTATTGATTGCTTCTTTAACTCCAATGTGCTTTGCGAGAAGTTGTTCTTTCTCCTTCTAGATCTGTTCTCTATCCTCTACAAACTTTTCCCGGAGTTCATCTTTTTCTTGTTGGGAATCCCAATGTTTCTCTATGGCTTCCTCTTTTTCTTGCTTCAGGGCCTCTGTGGCTTGTTATTTTTCCTCCTGGACACGATGAAGGTGAGATTTTTTCGAGTCTCCTAATCTTTGTAGTTGGGCAGGCTCATTCCCCAACTTTGCTCCTTCCAGTGGTGGTGGCACAGTAGACACTACGTGGCTAGATTAGAGGGCTTTTTGTACCCCTTTCAACTCTGTTGCAATCCTATCATACATGATTTCCTATTTTTCTTCATTTCATTGTAAGATATCCTTCGATGTGTTTGACACAACATAAATGATAATGTCAATGTCATCCACCATTAACATAATTTGAAATGATGGTTTATTGGATTTTGACTTCTTCTATGATGTAGGTTTATTGGGGGAAACCTTTATTTTCTTGGATGTCCCATATTCCTAAAGGGGGCCCCTAGGCAGTGTTACTTTGCCCTACTTTTTTTTATATTCTTCCCCTTTGTCCTCTTCTTTGTCTACTTCATCACCTCCTACCCCTCCAGGTGAATCTGAAGTAGTGTCTTCTAATGCGTTGTTCAGTTCCTTTACCTCTTCCCTCTTCTTCCTTCTACTACTTCTGGGTGCATCATACTCTTCATGAGTGGCCATAGGACTTCCAATGAGGTCAGGGTCAGATAGTTCTACCTTGTCGATTGGTATAAGGAAATATGTAGGAAATTCCTTAGTTATTTCTTCCATGTCCTTCTTTGTGAGCTTATAGTAGGATTGAATTTCTTCTTTATGTTCCTCTCTGTATGTAGTGATATAAATAAAATGTCTATATATGCAGAACTTCACAAATGGCCTGAACTTGTGTAGGGTGTTTGGTGTCATACGAGGGAAAGACTCAATATCCCTCTTCAACTGCAGGTAATAGGAATGGAACACCACGTTTGATTTCCATTGCTTAGCCATGTCGCTTGAGTACTAGAGCGTAGTAAATTCGCAGCTAGGGGTTCAGACGACTCAATATCATGGAAGGTTGCTCCTTCTGACATCTCCCAAGTAACGAAGGCTATGAGGATCAAAAGCCAATTGAAATGGAACTCATATCCCTGATCGTGAGCTTTGTGACAGTATTTCTCTAACTAGTTGACGAGGTAGATTGCCCAGTTCATTTCTAGTCCTTCAATGTATTTTCCCATGAGGTCAAAAACGAACCCCATGAAATGCATGGGTCTATTCTTCCTTACTATCTTACCAGTGATCAACTAGAAGGCTAGGTGCACCGTGTCATTCTGGATGGAAGCTACCTTGTAGCCTCACTACCCCTCCTCCACATCGCCATAGGTATATTTGATTCTCTACGCCAGGGTGTGATCTGTAGCCTTCCCTAGATAAAAGTCTTGTGGGTCTGGTCCTTGCATGCTTAATTCAATGATCCGATGGATCAATGATGGATCGATGGTGATGTTTCTTTCCATTCACAGATAACTACCATGGAAGTAAGATAACAGGATTTTAACACATGTGTTAACCTCCTGATGCCTTCCAAAGTGGGGTATCTTCATTATGTCACTAGTACATATTGTAAAAATTCCGACCTTTTATTTGTGGCGTTATGGACAAAATTGTCCATATTGTCACAAAATAAAGGAAATTTATAAAAAAAAAAATTCACATTGCCCGATAACATCGGTCTTGCCATGTTGACGTCTCTCTTGCCATGTTTTCCACTAGAACATCTCTCTTGCCACGTTTGTGACATAGACGTCGTTCTTGCCACATTTGTGAAGATTGATGTCACAATTGCGACGTTTTGCAACGTCTATGTTGCCATGTTTTCCACCGAAATGTCTCTCTTGCCACGTTTTTGACATAGACATCATTCTTGCCACATTTGTGAAGATATATGTCACAATTGCGACATTTTGGAACTAGGTTTTCCCCTCCAACGATCACCTTAGTATGTTCACCAATTCAAAATACCAACGGTCACTTAGGACTTTTTTACGTCGGAATTGCGACATTACAAAATCTATAAATATGTTGCATTCGACGGATGTTGCGACAAGTTTCCTATAATAAATACACTTCAAAAAGGGTTTGCGGGTCTTCTCGTTGAAAAAAAAATAGATATTTGTTTTAGTATAAGTCTGTCGGGAAGAATGTCAGAAAACATTAGAGTTGGGAAAAGAATTAAAGAGGGTGAAAAGGGTGTCGGTAAATGTTATTGCCCTTGCAAAAATTGTTGTACTAGATGTCCCAAAAGATTTTTAATAGCAACAGCTACAAAACATTGTAGAAAATATGGGCACATGGATGAGGGATCAAATGAATATTGTCTGATGGTATATACATTCATTATCTGTTTTAATATTTATTATATTCTCAAATTTTATAATGTTTTATACATGCACTAATTTTTCATGATTGTTTGTAATTATAAAGTTAGATTTGCCCCCTAACTTTATGCAGAAAGCACCAAGTAGTAGCAGAAATGATGTTGTAGTACAAGATGAAGAACTTGAAGCATATAATGAAGATCAAGTTAATGATTCCATGGAAGTAGATGAAAATAATAACATAGTTCAAGTTGATGAGACAAATCAAATGATTCAAGACTTATTCGATCATCCATATGAGGATCATGGGGACAGTGGTGATGGTATGTATGATGAACCTCTGATTGAAAAGGAAAATAAATGACTTTATAAAGGGTCAAGAGCAAATATTCTCTCCACTACATTGTTGCTGGTGAATTTGAAAGTTACGAATCATTTTTCTAACACTTGTATGACACAAATCCTAAGGTATGTAATATGTTACATCACATCTACATAAAGGTTGATTATTCCCCATTTTTTTTAGTGTTAATTAATGTGTAAAATAAAAATGCAATATTAATTTACAATCCCTATTCTTTACATTAACTATTTATTTTTTATGTTTTAGATTGTTAGGTGAATTTTTGTTACCCTCGTCAAATATTTTACCTCGCACATATTGACATTTGCATGCCATTATGAAAGGCATTGGAATGGAGTATCAAGGTATATATGCATGTCCTGATGATCATATTATATATTATGGACAACATGCATCGAAAACAGAATGTCTGGTATGTGGTATCGGTAGATATCGAACTGATCAAGTAACAAAAATGGTCCCTCGAAAGGTTCTCCGACATATTCCCATAATTCCACGTTTGCAGCGACTGTTCAGGTGTCAAAGAATAGTACATTTTATGGATTACCATGCACGAAAGAAAATTGAATATGGTGTTCTTCAAATGCCTGCAAATGGTTATGCATTCAAGGAAATTGCTACAAAATGACCAGAATTTACAGATGAACCTTGTAATGTTAGGCTTTCATTGGCAACTGACGGTGTTAATCCATTTGGAGAACTTCGGTCTGTTTACTCAGTGTGGCCTATTTTTGTTATCAAAAATAACATTCCTCCTTGGATGTCAATAAAGAGGGAGAACATAATGTTGACAATGATTATTCCAGGTATTTGTTTACATTAATTTTTCGAATTTAAATTTTTCATTTTTCTCTTTTTTTGCATAACATATTTTATTTATTTATTTACGTATATATACATACCATGGTAGTAATCTTGTGTAATTTCAAACAATTAGGTAAGTACCAAGTTAAATATATGAATGTGTATATCGAGCCTCTTATTGACGAGCTGCTAAAGTTATGGGAGGGCATCACTATGTATGACATTTGTAAACCAATTGGGCATAAGAGATTTCAATGTCATGGAATACTTTTATGGACAATTCATGATGCCCCAGGACTAACAC
>JZKD02S0181263.1:73736-85915 GCA_000966675.3 Picea glauca
TTGTGATCATTCAAGGTTTCTTTCATCTGTAATAATACAGTCTCTGATTCTTTCTGGTTATTGAGCATATTCTTAGTCTCTTGGCCTTCCTGATTGTCTTCTTGTCTCATGTTCATCTTTTCAACTTTAGAAATCATTCTAGGGAAATCTAAAACTTTATGTCTAGTAGCCTTACAACAAAGGCAAATAGGACCTTGACCAGGGATTTCCTTAGCAAGATGTCCATGTCTTCTACAATTATAAAAAAGAGTCAATCCTCTCTTTCTCTTGAATGATCCCCAACCTTTCATGTACTGCGTACTACAATCACAGTGGTGGATTTGCAAAAAATTCTTTCTAGGATCCTGCATCCACTTTTTAGTCCAACAGTTCTTTCTATGCATAGGAATAACATATCTTTCACTAGTTCTATCAGATCTATTCATATCAATTCTTCTTTCTTCTAGCTATGTCCTAGTTTGCATACTAGGACAAAATCTATCAAGCATACCTAGATCCATTCTTTTGAAACAAAAATTTTCACTTATCTTACCTTTATCAAAGCACAAGATTTAAGATCTTACCTCTTTTCTTCAGATCGGTCTTCTTTTCTTAGAACAGAGCTTCGCAAGTCAAGTAGAGTACTAAGCACCAGAGTAGCAGATCTATGCATAGAGATTTCGTATTTTATTTAGTTCCCAACAATCACAGTTTCAAGTCTCGGCAACGAAACCATTTGTTGGCACAGGGGTAGACCCAAGATTCAACGCTTCAACATCGCACCAAAAGAACCCTAACTATCGGCCCTTTCAGCAACACCTGCGAAGCAGATGAAGTCTCACCCAAGGTAGAGGCAGGGGTGGTTGCAGGACTCAAGTTTCTACAACCTAGCTGGGACACAGATATGTGATTAGAGTAATTACAGAGCACTTAGTAGTTAACATTCATTAATATTTAACTCCTATCCACTTCGCAGGAGAAAACCCTAACTACATAACAACACAGTATTCAACAAGATCTAACACATCCAAGCACTTAACATATAGAAATAGATCAGATCTAGCATTCATTCACATCACTAAGCACTAATCTACTATATTAGATGAATCTAACATATATTTCTACACTAAGCATAACTCATATAACAACCATAATACACAAAGCAACCATAACATAGGATATATGTGGTTCACCCCCAACGTGGGGCTGCGTCCACCAACTCTTCTTTTGTTTATTATCTTCGTTTAATGCATAGATCCACAAGACCCTCTCCACATAGGACAGGAGATATGTGTGCACCTCGCCAGATCATCCTTCCCTGAGTTAGGTTACAACACAAAGCCTTCTTACACAGTCTGCACACCAGCTTCTTACAATCACTTGCACTTAGCTCTGCAAGTCTTAAAACATAGCATGCACAAATCCTTTAGCTCCACACTAAGACACAAACATTCACTACTACTTACATTGCTTGCACTTATCATGATATCACCCTTAGCACCACTACTTACATTTCCTAGATTTCTATTTATTCATTACAAAAGGGGCCAAAGCATCGGTAAAACCATGGGACGACATCCCATACCCGTTACATAAACCCTAAACCCAAAAATCCCTAAAAAGGGGGCTGAGATCCCTCGATCTCCTCTTTTCCTTGCGCTCTGCCTTCGACCAGCCTGTCGAAGTCCCAAAAATGGTCAAACATGACCAAGGTTCTCCAAAACTTGGTCAAGGGCCAACAACCCAGAAATCCGAGTACAACATCAAATTCCAATTTGACTTGGCAAAATTGATCGCCTGCTGAAGAACATTCTTGAGAGACTTATTCATAGCTTCAACTTGACCATTCACTTGTGGGTAGTAGGGTGATGACTGTTCTTTCCTCAGCCCAAGATTTGATGCTAACTCAGTCATCATTTTGTTTTGGAAGCGACTGCCATGTTCAGTGAAAATCTCCTTCGGGATGTCAAACCTTGCTACTATTTGGTTAAAAATTAAAAGAGTCATTGCTTCTCCATCATTGTTAAACGTTGGCATAGCCTTGACCCAATTTTTGAAGTATTCTACCACTACAATGATGTAACAATTCCCCCTGGCTGAAGTTGGGTGACATTTAGTAAAGTCAATCCCCCACTTAGTGAAAGGACCAACAACAATGATAGGAAACATGGGAGCAGATAGTGCCAGCATCTTTCGAGAGAAGATCTAACATGGGTGGCACTTCTTGACCGAATCAACACAATATTTGATTAACATAGGCCAAAAGTAACCGGCATGTGGAATATTTTGGGTTGTTTCCAACCTAGACAAATGACCACCACATGCTCTAGTGTGGCAGTCATTAAGAATGAGCTCTTCTTCCTTATGTATAAGGCATCGACGAAGAATGCAATCTACACCTCGATGATACAAAGTGTCATTGAGTATGAGATAGTTTCGTGCCTAATGGTGAATTCGTCGATGCTCGTTGCGGGAAGCAGAAGCAAGGCACTTCAAAGTCTGGAGATAGACTAGTATATATCCATACCAGGGGTTCGAAGATGCGATCAGAAAAAGATCTCCTTTGATAGGAAATTCTTTAGGCGTGACATCACTAGATTTGATCAAAAGTTTTGAAATAAGTTCCGCAAATACTAACGAATTTTTGGATTTCATGGAAACAAAATCCAAGTCAAATTCCTAGAGGATTACAATCCATCTACTGATCTTTCTTCCAATGACTCGTCATGTCAATACATATTGAAAAGGGTTCACAATGGCAATGACGGTGGTCTTGTGAAGCAAAATGTAATGACAAAACCACTGGACAACATGCACTGCTACCAAAGAAAGCTTCTCAACATGGGAATGGTTGAGTTCTGACCCAACCAGGTCTCAAATCAGGTAATAAATAACATTCTCCTCTAGCAGATTCTACTCTTGAACCAAAACCATGTCGATGTTCGACCTTGCAGTAGCCAAGTACAACAATAAATCTTTGTTATAATTGGGAGGTTGGAGCAGAGGGGCAGACGTCAGGGTGCATTTCAATGCTTCAAAAGAGCATTGAGCAGATTCATCCCAACATAAAAGGACCCTTTTTTCAATAGACACATAAACCCTTTAGTGATCTCAGTGTAGTTCGCAAAAAAACATCGAAGAAAGTTCACTTTCCCCTGTAATCTCTGAAGCTGGGGTATTGTGCACAATGGAGGCAACTAAACTATTTCTCAACCTTAAGAGGATCGACCATGATCCCTGTTGTTGAAACAATGAACATAAGAGATGACCCAACCTCATGAAGAAACTACACTTGTTTGGATTCAAGTGAATCTGATAGTAGCGACATCATTTGAAGATTAATTGGAGGTGTGTGGGATGATCAGTTCTCTTGCGAGAGCATGATGCTAACACATCAAGATAAGCCTCAACTATATGTCTAAGGTCATGGAAAGAAAAAGACATGGACCACTGAAAAGTGGCTCCAGCATTCGTCAGGCCAAAAGGCATCTTACGATATGCAAATGTTCCCCAAGGACAAATAAAAGTTATTTTATGCCAGTCTTCAGGTTTGATTTGAATCTGGTTATATCCCGAAAAACCATCCATGAATGAAAAGACCTCACAACCTATGCAATCATCAAAAATCTAATCGATGAATGGGGTGGGAAAATTATCTTTCGGATATGCCTTGTTCAAGTCACAGAAGTTCATGCACACGTGAATCATACCCTTTTTTTTGTTAACCGGAATGGGGTTTGACACCCATTCCATCAACTGTACGGGGTAGATAAAACCAACTTTAATCAATTTCTCTACTTCAGCCTTAATTGTTGTCACTTTCCGAGAATTCGTCGGGAAAAGATTATGTTGGACTGGCTTGGCATCAGGATAAGTCATTATTTCATGTTTGAAAATTCTTGGATCTATGCCTAGCATTTCCTCATAAGACCAAGAAAACACGTCACACAATTATTTAAATTACTCTGTATAAATTTGAATCTCTTCGGGGGAGCAGTCCACTCCAACGAAAACATTCTCCATGATGACAGGGATTCTAGAGATAGCTATGGGGATTGTTTTAGCAATACTTTCCATATTACCCTCGGCATAAACTATGTGTGTATCCATAGGATTAATAGGACAATACCTATCTCTAGTCATAGTCAACACAAATTCACTTGCCTCTATTCTCCTTAACTCTGGGAGGAAGTATGATCTATGATGGAGATCATCCTAGGGTCTTTCTGCATCAGTCAATGCCTCAAGAATTGCCTCATTTGAGGGAAATACCAGGTCTAAATAATCTATAGTGGAAAGAGAACCTTCAACCCAGATAGGCTCGAGAACTGGATCTAACTCCTGTGAGAGAGTCAGATCGAGGTCGACCAAAGCTTGCTAGACAATTTTGTATGAAAATTATGTCGTGGACAAGGGAATGACCATGCCATAATTCTCTATCCCTTCCATCAAGGCCAATGGGGAAGGAAGATTCCATGGATCATGAAATTAAGTCGTTCAAAATGATGATATTTGAAAATTTTCATCGCTAGGTTGGTTGGGGGAAACCAATATAAGCTTGACATCGCTAGAAGGAGGTGGGTAATCGAAAGTATAGATAATTGATGGACACAAACCAACCCCTACGTTGATGGTGTCGGGTTGAGGATTATCAATCATCGGGACCGTGGATGCCCCCGATGAAGGGTTGGGACAGGAGAAGGACAACTAGTCAATGGTCACAATTTGGCCCTCATGTGGAAACAACAAGAGATAAAAGACTGTAGCAACCACTGTATGCATCGCATAGGTCCAACTCCTTCCTAACAAAAGGTTGTGATTGAGAGGTGCATCAACCACTTCAACTTTTATGCACACAGTCTTTCCTCCTAACTGCACGGGGAAAGAAGGAATGATTCCACGTGGTATGAAAGAATGACCATCGAATTTTGTAATAAATGTAGGCGATGAAGACAAAACAGGTTGGCCAATGTCCTTCCAACATGCTAAAAAAATCATGCAAGTTGAGGCACCCTCATCAACCACCGTACAAAATATATTCTGGTTAAAATATTTCATGGTGTAAGACACTACTATATGAAATGCAATGTGGTAAGGAAGATGAGGTTTCAAGTCAGTTGGATTGAGAACAATCGCTCCCAGGTTACAAGTCTCTGCAGATCAAAAGGTGGATAACATGGCTCTTCTCTACATAGGGAAACTCTAAAGGACTTCCAAAGAAGACATTGCACAAGGGGTTTGTGCCAAATATTCCACAACAGAGTAGTTATGGGTAGCCCTCGCGTTCGGATTATGAGAAGCTTTCTTGAACACACCTTTGGGGATGTGTATCATTGTTTCTCCCATCGTCTTCTCAGTCTGGAGAGGAACTAGTGGGTTTGTGGCTTCTTTAGCCTTTTCGATAGATTCTAGCATTCTATAATCTTGGGACCTGGTCGCGATGTCAGCGTCATCTTTCAACATGTAAACATTCGTGGTAAAGGTGTTACCAGTAGATGTGGGGGGTCCCTGACGGCCCCCTTCCACGCTCGAGGATGTTGAATCTTGAGCCATGTTTTTCCCATGTGGAAATGGGTTCATCATCACAACATAATTTTTTTGTGCCAATAGCTTCCGAGCCTCTACAAGTCAAGGGAACAGGTGAGTTGGGTGGTCTTTCGTGCAAAGGTTACATGGATACTCCAACTTTCTCTTCTCTATTTTTCCCCTGCCAACATTGTTATTAGCCTTTTTTCCCCTTTACCCTTCTTGTTCTATTGTTTCTTCTTTCCTTCAAGCTACTTGTTAGCCTTCGGGTTTGTCGACTGCACACTATGTACATCTGACATTTGGGTAGGGGGAACAATTGAACCAGAGGTTTGGCTGGTCACCATCTGTTGTATCAAAAATTGTTGCAATTGATTTGACAACAGATCAATGGAATTTCCTTGTGTTGAGCCCATAATACCATTAGCATGGGGTCCATAATTTTGTTTGGCCTTGTCAAGGATGGACCTTGGTGCATCTGGTGGAATCTCGTAGAGCAAGACAGACTGAGAGTAAATCAGTTCGAGTTGTTGTGCTCTCATTATCACCTCCTCCTCTGAAAACACTCCAGAATTTGACACATACTTAGATACAACTAGTACCAAACACTTCAGGAACCACTCCAACAAGAAATTGGGTGGGACCTGTACCTTAATCAAGCTCTTTCGACGCTGCCATTCTCGGATGTGATCATAGATATGGTCGGCCTTACACTACTCAAATTTGGCCAGCAATTTGGTGCCGGCATCGTATCTCACAGGTAGCTGGAAATGGTTTAGGAAGACCATCGCCAACTCATTAAAGTAAGAATACCTTGAGCGGTCGAGTTCAATATACCATTTTTCGGCACCCTTGATAAGAGTGAGTTGAAAAAGGCGCAACTATACAGAGTCATCTCATAATGAGTTTGACGAGCACCATAGGTGGAAAGTTTCCACGTGATCACCTGGGTCTTCCCCAAGCTTGCCTTTGAATTTTGGAATATCTGAGGGTAACTTAGTCAGCATGGGGGGCCAACAAGGATCATGACAAATTGGGTCGTTGAGAAACCTTAACAAGTCTCACAGATGTAGTGTTTACAGAAATGGTAGTTTGGGTTGAAACTATGTACAAGAAAATGGAGTCCTGTAGTTTGACTGGCACCAGGTTGCCAGCAAAAGTTGGATTGTTGGCCAGGGTTCTAGTAGAAACTGTGGCCTTGACCAGCGTACAGAAACTGTGTTTGTTGGGATATCATCGACTGACTCTCGTAATTGGACAACATGGGTTGGGTGGGGATTTCTCCCTGTGTTATGTTCCAAGGATTTTGGAAGTGGATTTTGGAAGGGGTTGCCCCCAACCGACATACCTTGTGAGGGAAATGATCCCTACCAAGGATTCCAAAGTCCTTGTGAGGAGAAAGATCCTATACTTTCCCCCTGTGTAGGAATAGTATCCTGCATAGGATTCTGTTTCCCAAAACTGGGGTTGCCCATAGCCAAGACGACAACTGAAGAAAAAGATTTGTTACCAAATGTGTTGAACCAAGAGAATGGAATGGATCCCATCAGTGTAGTGTAATATGAAGGTCCTAAACTTCTTGCTACAAACAAGTTGTTGTTATCATTCGGCCTAATGGGTTGCTGGAAAGCACCACCGAGCGAGGGGGGCGAAGGAGGTATATGACCCCCACTGTAAGGGATATCATTAAAAGGGATGGAAGTGCCCCTAGTAGGCCCTTGCATGGGAGTGTTTGAGCTCCTTGCCCCCAAAACTATGGTTTGTAGGGAGGAGTAGGTAAGGAATGAGCTCAAATCAAAGTTGGAAATCCCATATGAGAATGGAGGGCTTGTCACACTATGTGTAAATGGAGAACTATTCGCTGTCGATTATGGTATCAGACCGCTTTCCTAGGTAGGTGGAGTCGAGACCACTATGGTTCGGACTGGTGAAGGTGGGTTAGGAGGTAAAATGCCCCCTGTGGTAGTAGTCGAACCGGGAGTATGAGGACTCCCGGATGAAGTAGCAACATTTTCTTCCATGGCTACTTGTAAGACTATCTGATGCTAGGAAGGTGTCACCTCAGGAGGGACAAATTGTACTAATATTGGCACCAACAAGGTAGTAATCAGAGGGTTGGCTGGCTTGAGAGCTTCCGCTCCAAGGACAGAAATAGTAGGTTCCTCTAGAGTTGAATAATCCCCTCTTGAAGCAAGCTCAGGCATAGTTTCTTGTGGCCCAGTCGCTTCAAATGACCCTTGTTGGTGAAGTTTTCATCATAACGGTGGTAGGGGTGGCTCCAATGCAACCGATGGCAGGCCCTGAAGCCTTCGCAATCGACGGAGCTCTTGATATTCCACTTTGTGAAAATATTGAAAGACACAACAAGGCTTTAACTAGATTTTAAAACCAATCACACACTAGAAAAATTATTATAAGACAAAACAAACAAACAACTATCTAGTAGGAAGAATAGTTACGCCAATCAACACTAGAGAAACTTATCGATGCAAGTGCAACTTGAACATAGAAGCACCCTCTGGGTATACTCTACAAAGTGTGACCCGACGTCTGCCCTAGGTACCATGGTATATCCCCACATTCACCCGTGTAAGTCCATATAATATGGGAAACTATGGTTTGTAGGGAGGAGTAGGTAAGGACTGAGCTCAAATCAAAGTTGGAAATCCCATATGAGAATGGAGGGCTTGTCACACTATGTGTAAATGGAGAACTATTCGCTGTCGATTATGGTATCAGACCGCTTTCCTAGGTAGGCAGAGTCGAGACCACTATGGTTCGGACTGGTGAAGGTGGGTTAAGAGGTAAAATGCCCCCTGTGGTAGTAGTCGAACCGGGAGTATGAGGACTCCCGGATGAAGTAGCAACATTTTCTTCCATGGCTACTTGTAAGACTATCTGATGCTAGGAAGGTGTCACCTCAGGAGGGACAAATTGTACTAATATTGGCGCCAACAAGGTAGTAATCAGAGGGTTGGCTGGCTTGAGAGCTTCCGCTCCAAGGACAGAAATAGTAGGTTCCTCTGGAGTTGAATAATCCCCTCTTGAAGCAAGCTCAGGCATAGTTTCTTGTGGCCCAGTCGCTTCAAATGACCCTTGTTGGTGAAGTTTTCATCATAACGGTGGTAGGGGTGGCTCCAATGCAACCGACGGCAGGCCCTGAAGCCTTCGCAATTGACGGAGCTCTTGATATTCCACTTTGTGAAAATATTGAAAGACACAACAAGGCTTTAACTAGATTTTAAAACCAATCACACACTGGAAAAATTATTATAAGACAAAACAAACAAACAACTATCTAGCAGGAAGAATAGTTACGCCAATCAACACTAGAGAAACTTATCGATGCAAGTGCAACTTGAACATAGAAGCACCCTCTGGGTATATTCTACAAAGTGTGACCCGACGTCTGCCCTAGGTACCATGGTATATCCCCACAGTCACCCGTGTAAGTCCATATAATATGGGAAACTAAGTTGACATCTCACAAATAGTCACTAGGCGGGTATAGTCAACAGTCGGGTGGACCGCAATGAGAAAGATAACAAGTCTGAAACCTATCGAGGGTAACGAAAGAAAGTGGTATAGAAGACAACAAAGGATCTCGAATGGATTCGAGGTCCATGAACCTCCGTAGGAAAATTCATTTGGTAGTATTCCTATGGAATATCCTCAATATTTGTTCCCCACTACACTTAGTTCAACTTTGGAGGGGTTATCTCCACCGCCTTTCCTCATGCGACCTCATGTTTAGCCCCTGTGTTAGAGGCGGGTCCTTGATAAATTTTACATTAGTGGACTTTAACACTCCCTAGATCTGAATCCAATGTTTGTTTAACGGCCTTGAAGAGTTTCCTCTCTAACCTAATTCAAGGCGCTAACCCTAAACTAGTTGCCCTACAAACATAAAAATTGCAATTAATTTTAGATTTAGCGTTCGTTTTAATGGCTTGATTTACTCAAGGGATATGGTGGTGAAACTAGTGATGTTATAAGAGACAAAACGAGGATAAAAGTATGAAACTTGAAAGAAAAATTACTTCTAATCAAAAGAAAAGACTTACAACTAACTCTTTGTAACCAACTTTTCTTTAACTAACGTTTTTCAAGATATTTGAAAACAAGACCTAAAACGGATTTTTTCTTGACTACAAGCTACTTATGTTTCAAGAAATTAGTAAAGAACTTAAAAAAAAGACTATTTTTCCTTTTTTAATAAAATAACCAACTCTAACTACTTTACCAAACTAAAAATGAAAAATCTTTTTTTTTTTAAACTGCTTCAAACAAAAAAATTGAAATAAATCTTTTTTATTTTTTTTCAAAGAAAATGAAAGGGGTAAAAATAATACCAAGACAATACTAAAACAGATCTTTGGTCCACCGCAGATCGCAGGGAATCACTAAAGAAACCAAATAGGAATATCAATAATTCAAAAGGCTTTCTTAAAACCCTTTCAGAAGTAAACACAAGAAACTCAAAAAGGAAAGTAAACTAAAATCTAAACCAAGCTATGGATGTAAAAACAAAGACTCTGAACTGAATAAAGAAAACTTGAGAAGTATAAACCTCAATCAGGAAAGAGGTTGGCTTCCTCTTTTTCAAAAAAAATCCCGAACCAGAGACACTATTGTTTCTTCAGCAGCCTGCGCATGTACATAGGTTGCTTACCAAGCAGAACGTGTATGTACACAATCTTACTCAAGGCAGGGCGAGTACACCTCTGTATCTCTTTAAAAAAAGAAAGAAACAAACAGTCTTATAGGGCAGGGAGAACTGGTATGGAACCTAAAGGTGACTAGAAGCCCTTAAAAGACTCAGAAGACTCAACAGAAACTCGAAAGGCAAAATAACCAATCAAACAACCCAAAATCCCCTAAAAAACCCTAGAGGCTTCCCCAGTATGGTCACTGGTTCTGCTAGTGGGAAAAACCCCTCTATGACTACACCAGGGTTCATAATGTAGGAAGATCGATTAACCGTCTAAAAGTCAATTACTTCTCTAAACTACCCAAAACATACCAAAACTCATATGAAGAAAGTAAGGAAAAGGAGAACGGGTAACTATACCTCTAATCCCACGTCTGGTGATGATCTCCTTGCACTTGGAAGTTTCGTTGACTGCATGCCTCCTCCCAAGGATGATTTGCATCGAAAGATTGACAAACAAAAAACTACAATCATTTTATTCCATATATAATTTAGGGTTAGATGTTAGAATGTCAAAACATAAATCAACAAAATTATTCAAGACACCATCATTTGGGACAGGAAAAGTAATTCTTTTATTAATAACACAATGATTATACCTTTACAACCAAAGTCAGCTACCGTTCCACAAACCTAGTCTGGGCTCCTCTTCACCAAGATCCAAGTGCAAATTTGTATAAAATTCTCTTCTCAACCTTCTGATATCTTCTTGGGAAGTGAATGGGTTAAATGGAGGAGAAGGGGTTAATGAGAGAATGTTTAGGCAATTCTCACAAAAGGAATGCAATATCTTGGGCAAGGAGGGGTAGTGAAATCAGGAAGAGTTTCATTGTTCTTACTCTTAGATGTGAAATGAGACCCCAAAACCGCCTTTTATATGAAAAAGGGATGGTTATTTGGTTGGGTTATGGGCTATAGTAGGTGGATTAGTTGGGAAACTACCCAGCAGCTCGTAATCTCAACGAATTCCTTGCAACTTTTTATTTTCTACAACTTTGCAAGTATACACGGGTTGTAATGGTGCAGTATGCGTATGTATGTGAGTTGTAGTGGTGCAACAAGCATATGTACGCAGGCAGTAATGGTGCAGGGCGCATACATCTTCCAAAAATTGGTTTTTTAAGAAGAGAAACTCAGCAATGCTTTGGAAAAAAATGCAAGTAAGAGGGTCAAGTCCATGTATGCATGTGTAGAGAAATTTAGGGTTATAAAAAGGACCATCTCATAGATGTTCCTAAAATTGGAAATTCCAATGGTTCTAATGCCAAACATTAGAGCATATGGCCCAATGTACAAATCCTCTTTCCAATGATCTAAAGAAGACTTGAAATGAAGAAACGAACAAAAACTTATGGTCTTGACAAGGCTCCACTTTTCTCAAATAACTCAATTTTGTCCATCTCAATGTGCACTTCATATTATGGTTAAGGGTTTTACATCTTAAGTTTCTTGACTCTTAACATGATCTATCCTTTAGGATAATTTAATGTCTTTGATACAGGACTAGTAATATGATGCAAAAAAATTTCATCATTAAAAAATGTAGGTTCAATTTCTTGTTATGGACCTTTTGTGAATAAGTGTAGTAACACACCTCTTATAAGATTAACTACCTTCATTGAAGACGTTATGCTTGCATGAATTGTATCAACATTATTTTATTAATATAAAATGTTTTTCATTCTATATTTTTGTTTCTTTTCTTTATTAATTTCATTTCATCCTTAACATAATTAGGATCAAGTTTTTTTTCTCATAATAACGAATATATTTATATTATAAAAAGTTGTAGTTGAATTAGACATGATTGCAATACAAATTTTTTGATGTTGCTAAACACAATATACTCCATCATCTAAAAATTCTATTTTATGAACCTTCCTATTCTAACCTTTAAAGGGCTAGCAAGTGTACTACCTTACATATTCAAATAACAACAAAACTACTCAACAAAACATAATAA
>JZKD02S0181263.1:100542-117455 GCA_000966675.3 Picea glauca
CACTTAAATGTTCAAGTACAAGATGATTCAAAATGAAAATGTCTCCTTGGTATATATAGGAGACTAGGAGGTTTTAATGGCCTAAAGTCAACATAAATAAAATAACATTACTAATATAAATCACAACTAATGGCCTAAAGCCGACATAAATAAAATACATTACTAATCTAATATGCCCCAATTAAGTGGTAATGAGCCAATGTTAGGGATTAACAGTTTGTGTCGATGATCTTTCTTTTACCAGTATTTTCATAATAAGATTCAGAATCAGGGTTTGGCTCCTTGTCTTTGATCTTGGCCACCAATGACTTTTTTGAGTGACATTCCTCGGTGTTGTGCCAGAGGATTTTGTGGAAATCGCACCATTTTTCGGTGTCCCTCTTTGTCTTCTCATGACCCTTCTTTTCCTGTGACTTGGACTAGTTTTGGGATATTGTTTGTTAGGGTTGTCTTTATCATACTTTGGTTGTTGCATATTTACAGACCCAAAATCATGTTTTTACTGGTGCTTAAATTTCTGCTTGATTTTAACAACACATTGATAAGAAGCACTGAGTGATGAGATGTCCAAAAAATCCATTTAATTTTGGATGTATTTGTGTAGATCCCCACGGTATTTCAGAACCAAATGTCATTCGGAGTCTTTGATACTCAGCTCGATGCGCAAGGTATGGAAGTTATTGGTGAAATCTGGAACTTCTTAACCCCACTCTTGCCACAGTGTGGTCCATCTCATGTACTATTCCTCATAGTTGCCAATAAGGTAATATTTTTTCCTTATTGCATCCAAAAAAACATCCCAAGTGGGATTGACCACATATATTCCAGACTCCTCTGTGGAACTTTGCTCTCAGTAAGTTTCCCACCAATGTTTGACACAGGTGAGAGATTTAAGGAGTGTGAAGGTGATCTTTTCCCTGTCAGAAAAATTATGAACAAAGAAATAACATTCTAACATATTTAACCATTTGTCTAGGGCATCCACATCTATCTGACCTTCAAATACAGGAATATAAAAATTAAACTGTACCTTGAAAGGAGAGGTGCTTCCAAAGTGGTTTTTTGATGAATATGCACCTTTTTCTATCAGCAGGCGTTGAAGGATGTGGGAAAAATTCTCCATCATTTCATCCCTCTGTCGCATGAGATCTTGCTCAAGCAACATATTGATAGAATCGTTTGCTCCATAGTTTTTATTTTCTTCCACCATGGAGGGTTTATTGGGCATGCGAGAGAGATTGTATTCAAGAGAGACAAGCTTGAGACCCAACTTGCTATACTCGGACCTTGTCGGGAACATGCACTGAAAAAAATGATCAAGAGTAGCCTACTCTGACACCACTGATCCAGATTATTTTCGGCACGAAATGAGAGCAGAGATATAATAAAGCAATGTACAAAGATATCTTAGATATCCAATAATATAACAGAAATGTATTAGAGATGAAACCAGAAACACATAGATACAGTAATACACAATTTTCGATTAATGAGCAAAAATGTACGAAGACTGTAAAAATACAGAGTGAAAGACTCGTTCGAATGGTAGCATCTTATCTCTGAGAAGAGATGTGTCTGCTACTCGCATTAGCAAGAAGATGATTTTATAATGAGGCTCCAAAGGCATTTTTATAATAAATAAAATCCAAAACCCTAACCCCGGAAGATGAAAAGCCAACAATGTTGTGGACCCAGTTTTGGGTAGTTTGGTGTATCAACTTCTCGAGGGCGTAACTTTGGCATACGATTTTTGTTTGGGCCGCATGATAGTGCGTTGGAAATGTATCGTCAAGGAGATTCATTTAGGGGTGTAAATTAGAGTCTTTAGATATCATTGAGAATCTCTATCCCAAAAAAATTCATTTAGGCCCTCAAAATGGCCCCGAAAGTTAAAAACTGCTAAAAATAGTAAATTACCAAAATTGCCAGAAAATTGTTTTGAGCCAATTGGAAAAGGTGGGTGGTCACCAATATCCACCTGGATCAGTCACTCAACAAGTGTGCATATTTTGGAGGTAGATACAGTTACAAGAAGGAGAATAGAGGCGCATGCTCAGTCTTGGATATTCTTTGGTGGTTTTGGTATTTAGTCTTGTCATTGTATTGACAATATATTATTGAGGAAGTTTTTGTTGGGTTTTCTCCCCCATGAGGGTTTCCTAGGATAAAATTTTGTGTACCTTGTGATTTTGTTTCTTTCAGTGATCCTACTTATGTTGTTATCCTCTAGTAAATTGAAAAGAACTTAATAACAACTCTAAATTTAACAAATATTGTATGAGATAGTATATTACAATTAAGGGCCCCGATATATATACTTGGGCGGAGTGCCCTTTCATTAATGGACATGTATTTTCCATTAATTTATTTTCATTAACTAATTTATTATTAATTATTAATTGTTTATTATTTATATATTTATAAATTATATTTAAATATATTATATTTATGTTGATGATTATTTCCTCACATGCACTTTTAATTAATATAGATCACTCCATCCTGGAGCAGGAAATGTGATAGCACATCGATCCATCCAATCCTCGTCTAGAGAAAGGCTATGCATGGGCCATTCACTACTAGCAAAGATCCATGAGTGAATGAATCATTTCCCTTGGTCAAATAAACATGACCAATCTGGGAGAATGTCTTCCTGATGCTGCTAACTAGAGAAACATCAACACTCCCTCTCAGCGAGGGAGACATTCTGCATCACACGAAGATTGTCTCTGAGGTATACAAACTTTGTCTTAAACAAAGGCTTGGTGAGAATGTCCTCAATTTGTTCATCTGTGGATATGTACTGGAGATTTACTACTCCATTTTGTACCATGTCTCGAATGAAGTGATATTTGATCTCATTGTGCTTCGAATTGTCATAAAATATTGGATTTTATGAAATATTGACACAACTTTGATTATCACCGTGTATTAAGGTCATCTCTAGATCTTGAACAAATAGTCTTGCAAGAAGTTTTCGAATCCATACTACTTAGCGACTTGTGACACTAACTACGATATACTCTGCTTCTATTGTATTGAGTGCTACAAAATTCGGATTCTTGCTAAACCATGATATCATAGTTGATCCTAAGCTGAAAAAGCATCTCGAGGTGCTCGTTATATCCACTACACTCCCTTTCCAGTCAAAACCAATATATCTCTGCATCCTCACTTCACCACATGGGTCATATCTCAGACCATACCAATTGTACCACACAGGTACCTCAACACATGCTTTGTTGCAACCCAATGGGAGTGCCTCGGTTCAACCATGAACGGGCTCAAGGTGTTCACTGCAAAGAAAATATTTGGCCTAGTGTTAACCAGGTACATCAAGGATCCAATCAACTTCATGTACATAGTGGGATCCACATGATATAAATCTGAAGTAGAATCACTGTTGAATTTTTCTAATTTTTAGGTTTGATAATTATTGCCTTATGATTTAAATGCTAATGTTATCATAGAATAATTACACACTGAAAATCTCAACAAGACTTAGTGTCTTGATGGGAGGTTTTTCTAAGTAAATATTGTATGAGATGGTATAGTACAATTGAGGGCTCAGTTATATATACTTGGGTGGAGTGCCCTTTCATTAATAGACATGTCATCTCCATTATTGTCTTTTCATTACTTAATTAATTATTGATTATTGATTATTTATAAATTTATACATTAGATTATAAATATATTATTTATATATTATATTTAGGTTGTGTTGACAGGCGTCAGTGACACACCGTCAACTGGAATAATAGATCTGGATCGGGGATGTCTAATTAACCCAAGTCATTTGGCGTGATCTATTCTCACAGGTTTAATGGCTCTGTTAGCCAACTAGGGTCCCAAAACAAAGAAATAAACTACTCTAAAGATAAAACTATAATACTATATATGTGGATCTAATTATTTACAAGTGTTT
Organism: Picea glauca; assembly: GCA_000966675.3. NCBI lineage: Eukaryota > Viridiplantae > Streptophyta > Pinopsida > Pinales > Pinaceae > Picea > Picea glauca. Next base: position 104,471 of record JZKD02S0181263.1, read on the forward strand.
CAAAAATATAAATATGCAATTATGAACAGAGTATTTACAAATTGCAAGTTTCTTATGAATGCCTTGCGAAATCAATATTTGGTAATTGTTTTCAAAAGTAGATAAAGAAAGCACATACTTTTATATTTTCTGTTTTATAATCTAAGATCTAAGAACTAAAGAAAAATACTAATAAAACATTATTTGAAACAAAGATAGAGTAATGGTCATAGCCAATTGAAATTGTCTCGTTTCACTAATAAAATAACTAATAACATAAATTAAATGCGAATAAAACTAACATGAGATTAATCTCATACATTGTCTATATCCCTATGCAATCCAAACTTCCAGCTATCTTTCATGTGAGAGAAATCTACGACATGTTTGTAATAATGTCTCCCGAGTAAACTCAAGGTGTTTATTGATAGCTAGGATATAAGAACAGAGTAATAAAAATGTAGATCAAGTGACCTTGTGATTATGAATGATTATAGTGAAAGAAAATTTAATATGAAACATCCGTTGGATACATCAACTAAACAACAAGGATAAACCATGATATTAAAGTTGAAATGGTGATCACATATATAATATATGAAACAACAAATTATAGGAAAAATTTAAAGAACTAAATAAAAATGAAACATCGCATGTTGATGAGACTAAAGTTGCATAACATATCAATCTTCTATAATAAAAAAAGAAAAACATAAATGGAACAGTGTCACCTAGGTCTAAAGACGCATAACTAATCACTTGTGTATAATTGAAATATCTTTCCTCCCAGTAATTAGAAACATCATCTCCAATTTCCTAATAAAAACAAAAAAAATTAAAAAAATTAGAAAAACAATTAATCATAACTACTTACTAATTTTTGTAAAGAAAGAGACTTGGCTACAGAATCAAAGCCAGTCTTAATTTTAGTAAATAAAATCAAACTTGAAATCAGCTTACTTCAAATTAGACATCATAAATAGAATAAAATTGTTTTACCATTAAACATTAACTAAAGAGGGGTCGGGTAGTTCAGAATTTATTATTGCCTTGAAACTGGTCTCATTCTTGATGACTATGTTTCATGATCTCTTGATATGTTTAGATTTCCTCTCAACGTGCACCTTGATATTATGGTTTTATTGCCTCAACAAATCATTATGGGCAGTAAGAGTTTTAATTCTGGACTATAGGAGAGGAATGTCCATGTAATACCGCTTGACCCAATGCAAATAGACATCACATGGTACAGGAGAGATGGCAGGTCGATGAAGTGAATAGTCAAACATGGATGTATCAGTCTTACCTATTATTTGATTATGATCATGCATAATACCGGAGAACCCTTCTTTACCTTTAAGGCATGGTGGCAAATTTTTCATGAAATCATAAGGCTCAGGAGGAATGATGACTTTCTTCCTAGAACCCTGAAATTCTTGATCTTCCAGAACTAGAAAATCTTCTATCTCAGGATCCAAACCCTCATCGATCTCGATTGGACCGATTGAGCTCAGATGAGTATCGTTTTGGTTCCTTAATTTCCTTGAAATTAGGCGACCTGCCTTCTTGTTCTTGAACCCTAATTCCGTGCATTGTTGTTTTGCTCCTTTGCAAGGTTTCTCGACATCCGACTTAATAACAACTTTCAGGCTAGCATCAATCTCAGGCACAAGAGGGTCAATTACCTTCAATTCAATAGTCTCTTGCTCAAGAAATCTTGTGGGTGAAGACTTACTCAACATCCCTACATCTAGAGGGTTCATGTTGATAAACTCTAGTCCATTGATCAAAATACCGAACTGGTCCTCAATCTATGGCTTAACTAAGTTAGGGTTTGTTGTAGGAACAGTCTGGGAAAAATCATTCCTCATCAAAAAATTCTCCCAACAGTCACCTAAGGTCGACAAGTGATACATCAACAATATCTTGACCAATATGTGATAGAACAAGCTTGAATCAACACCCTGTCTTTTATATCGTTTGGACATCTTATAGAGACTTATCAACAAGTAAAATGGCATATCTAAATTAAAACCAATGAAATTCATGAGTAAACAAATATGGTATAGGAAGACCAATCCATATCGACCTTCACATGTCATGAATTGCTTGAGAATTAACAACAAACTATGCCATCTAGGTTTTACCAGGGAGATAGAAATACCTTTTACACAACAGTTGATCTTTGGGGATGTCATAAACAAACTCCCTGGGACTCCTTTAATTCGGGCATTTTTGAACCATTTTTCACACTTTGATGGAATCCCTATTGCTTTGCTGACAAACTCCTCGGTCAATTCTAACTGTGTGCCCCCAATTTTAGCTCTGCAACCATCGAAGGTTTGTGCGAAAAATTTAGCCACTTGAATATTATAACCCTCAAATTTCCTAAGGAAAACATCCCAACCCTGGATTTTTAGGTCCTCAATCGCATCGTCGTGAGAAAGTAAAGCATGGCATCCATTCGGCTCCAAGCGAATGACAGGTGCCATGACAAATGTAACCAAAATGCAATAGGAATTACTCTGGATAGTTTTAGGTTCGGATCGTGGGAGCAGCAGGAACAAGTCTGAGTGGAGAGTGAAGACACAAAAAATAACATAGCCTATGTGTTATAATCACTTAGATAGTGGGAGTGAAAACCAGGGGTTTGATTGTAATCCTTACCATCCCTTGTGATGAGAGCCAAACATACAAAGTACCAAAACCCTATGCATGTAATGAATGTCTCATTAATATGTTAAGCCAAGAATGTGAAGTGAGGACGCGAGTACAATAGGTTTGTATTCAGTTGTATGATTGTTGGTACGACCATTGAATTCATGAGAGGACTATCAAAAATATCAAAGGCTCTTCACAAATCGAAATTAAACTATCAAACCATATAACAACCATATTAAAACCAAAATATCGAAAATAGATCATTCAACCATTAGTCATGAATTAAAATAAAACAATTGAAAATCGAAGCAGTAAAGATCAATAAGGTAGGCTTTCACCCAATACTCACTTGAAACCCTTAAAAAAAATGTTTACAAAAATGAGGTGATGGCAGCTACCAAACCATGCAAATTCTTTCAATTGTGTACAATATCAAAAATCATGTGTTGCTTCCAACAATGGCGACATACTAGGCGAAGCAGTTATCTCTGCATCACCAAAATTTCATGTTAGCATGAATCAGAAAAAATGAACATTTGAGAAACAATTGACAACAAATCAAGCATTAAGATCAAAACTCAGGAAATAACATAGTGAAGCATCAGATGTGTTTATGTCACAATGTAATCTGGTATCAAATCTAGATTATGAGTGAAACAATGTTTTAGGCAACCACCTCTGATACTGTTGATAGGGCCACTGCTGCCAGCAGGCATCCATAGCCTTGACAGGGATGTCATTTAACCCACTCCAACACCTCTATCATGTCCAAGATTCATCTATTCATGATAAAGAACATCTTTATTCTTAGATTAATTCAAAAGTACATACCTAAAAATTTTCTTAAACTTGACATTGCTTCGCTTCCAGCAGGTCCATTCAGTACCCCGACGAAGTTGCCTTGGTATCATGCATGTATTTACCCACTGCCAGCAGACCTGTTCAATGTCTCGATGGGTTTACAAACACTTCCCACACCTTGCAGTGCTTTCAACTCTCTAGAATTAATTTATAAATTTGCAAAAACTTTATGATATTCAAGAGAGCAGGGTGATATTGAAAATTTCAGATTTTGAAAACAAAATTTGATCTTATATAATTTATCTTCTCATTTAATGATCTTTACCATGATCTAAACACTTAGATTTATGTTAAGAAACCATCTCAAGGATAGGAAGGTATAATTGAGTTGTTTTCTTAAAAATAGGGACAATGTTAAGAGTTTTATTAATGATAATCGTATCCTCTCGATGATTTGAAAAGAAACCAGCAACACTGTTTTGAGAAGGAATTTACTTTTGTTGATCTAAGTTTTAGCATTTACAACACCAGTGCTTTGAAAAGTCATCAGTTGTTGCTCTTGGATAAAAATTCTGATTTCCCTTCCAAAAATGAAATGGTGACAGAGATATAATTATTCAAAAACAAAATAAAAACAAGCAAAATGAAAAGAACCAAAAGAAAAAACAGAAAAGAAAATTAAAACAAAAACAAAAAAATATGTACAAAGAGGTGGATCTGGAATCATCAGGTGAAATACCTTTTGAGATCCCAACCATTCATTAGGAAAGTGTCTAGCTTTCCCTCCAAATTTTTCAGGTGGAAAGAGCTGGGATCTAATTTTTTAGAAATTACAAATGGTCCCAACCACATATTCTAGAACTTGTTGTGTTCCCCTTTCCCTCATGAACTTTGTCCCACTTGAGAACCAAATCTCCGACATCGAATTTCCTTTCTGAAGAAGAATTTTTTTTTTCAAGTAAGTGGTTTTATATATAAGGGCCTTCAAAAAACCAGACCATTGTTACAAAAATTTGATAACAACCGGATTGTAGTTACTGAACTGCCCAAAAGGGAGAAACCAGTTCATCCAACCGGGTAAGTTTATCATCTAAGAGCCTACCAGTCTTAAAGTATAAAGCTAAGCTGATTAAATTGTAACTAAAGGGAAAACTATTAAAAAGAAAAGATCCCTTGAGGGGTTAGACACCTGGCGAGTAACCTGGCAAGTAACCTGGCCACGGCTCCTCCTCAACGGGTGTCCCTTTGTTTTCCAAATGCATGTCATCATTCACGGTGCACTCATCCATGTTGGTAGCTTTCATGGCATCTCCCGATGGAGTATGCACATGCTGGCCTGTGGCTGTGACCGCTTCCATGTCCTCATGCTGGAACTACTCCGCAATGACCTCTGCTACACTCTGCGTCCTCACATTTCTGTCGTCGCCTGCTGAGGAGGGTGCCCCTATTGAAGCCACACCTGTTGGGTAGGAGGGAGAGGCATCTTGGAAGGTAGAAAGGAGTTGGAGGAGGGTCGAGGTCTTTCCATCCATAAGCTGCATTCGAAATTGGAGGTCCTCCATTCCCTGATGGAGTTCGAAGACCAAATCATAGAGGATGGTGAAACTCTCTTTCCACTGCAGATCAGGCTTGGAGTTAGTAGACACTGACATGTTGTTTCGGTTGGCTTGAACAGGAGGTGGAGCCCCCATGGGAGACTGTGAGTAACCAACAACTGGTGCAAGGGAAGGAATGAAATTTCTGGAGGTAGGTGGAGCAGTAAGGTGGTGCAAGAAAGAGCCTGGAAAGCTTTCAATTATGGCTAAGCACTCAAAGCAGGAGACAGGCGAGGTGGAGGAAGTGAGAGGTGCTAACTCAAGCAGCAGAAGCGGTGAGGAAAGTGTTGAAGGTGAACCAGGGGGAGAAACCAATGCACGAGGCTGAGGAGGATTCCAAGGAGAGCCCCTTTGTGGTTGTCCTCGTTGACACAGAATGATTTGAAAGTGGAAATGGATTTGGTGTTCCAGGCAAAAGTGGAGAGCCTGGAGAAGGTCGGGACCAGTGAGCATCATGAACATGCATAAGAACCAGGCCAGGGCAGTGGAAGAATGCTGGAGTCGGTTCTCGAGAGAGGGAGAGGAGCACAAGCAGATGGAGAAACCATAGAACAATGCATAATGGCGGTCGGGTGAAAAAAAATAATGCCATTGCAAATGACGTGAAAGCTAGTTAATGCTAGGTAGATTCAGCGGTGGTCGGCATGAGCTGGTCACATGGCTCATTGCCTTGCTGGCTCGTCCTCTCTCCCTCTGTACGCCAAGTGGTCAGCACTATCACCCCATCTGGGGTATCTAAAGAAGAATTTGAATCAAACTAGATTTTTACAATTTGTTGATGTTGATCCAATTTCTGTTTTGCTTGTGCCCTTACTTCCTTTAATTTTAACAAGGCATTAATTCAACTTTCTAGGGGAGAGTAGTCCTCTTCTTGAACTTTCTGTGATAATTGCAGAGAAGAAAGTAGAACATGTGGAGGGAGCATTGCTTCTCTTCCGTAGACAAGAAAGAAAGGGGAATTACCAACAGAGGCTTTTGGTGTCACCCTATCAACCCAAAGTGCATTATACAGTGCATTGTGCTAGTTCTTATGATTTTCTGAAGTTGTCCTCTTAATGATCTTGATTAAAAAAAAAATTGTTGATACTGCTAAACCATTTCCTTGAGGGTAGTAGCTGGTAGAATATTTCATTTTAATCCCTTTTTCCAAAGAAAAAACGTTCATATCGAGGGATGAAAAGTAAGAGACATTATCAAAGACCAAACATTTGGGAATGTCGAATCGAGTGACGATATGAAATTTAAGGAAAGATACTACCTAATTTTTTTTTACCACTTTCAAACATATAGCTTCAAACCATCTAGTAAAATAATCTGTTGCTGTAAAGATATACTTGTGTTGTTGTGAAGAAGAAGGATTAATCGGTCCTATGATATCAAGACCCCATTGCTGAAAAGGGGAATCTACAGTGACAGACTGCAAGGGGAATGTTGCCTTTTTCACTTATCCTGCAGCCTTCTAGCAGATTATGCATTTATGACACAGCGCATGGGCATATTTAAACAAAGTGGGCCAATAGTATCCAACTCTTAACACTTTGTGAGCAGTGGTGTCTCCACCGAAGTGACCACCAGCTTCACCTACATGAAGTTTAGATAGTACTTTTTCTGATTCTTCATTTTCTAAATAACGCATAAGAACACCATCTTCTGACGAAATTAATCTTGCCCAGAAAGGACCGTGTGGATGTTTTGGAAGAGGGAGGGGAGAGCTTAGCAATAGCTTGGGTTCTTTCAGGGTCGATAATCATTATGTATTTAGACACTATAAACCCAAGTAGTTTTCCTTATTCTACTGCAAAAACCGATTTCTTAGGGTTGAGAGATATGCCAAACTTTTGGCATCGTTCCAGGATAGCCCTGAGGTGAGACAAGTGATCTTTCTTGTTTTTAGAGAATACAGTGACATTATCAAGGTAGACCAGGACCGATTGGTTAATGAGGCCACAAAAATCAATGTCCATTGCTCTCTAAAAAGTGTCGCCAACTTTAATCAGTCCAAAAGAATTTTTTTGTAGGAATAAGTTCCCCATGGGGTACAGAAGGTGGTTTTAAGCTGATATGAGGGAGAAATGAGGACTTGGTTGTATCCGGAAAATTCATCTAACAAAGATATTCTTTCGGAAACAGACAGTTGCTGTAAAATTTGTTCCATTGGAGGAACATGGTAGTTATATTTATTAGATGCTCGATTTAGGTTCCGAAAATCGACACAGAGCCAAATTTCACCATTTTTCTTCCTTACAAACACTAGATTTGACACCCACTGTGTGTGCCTTACCGGGAAAATTATCTTTGCAATTACTAATTTATTAAGTTCTTTTTTAACAGTGGGTTCTAATTTAGGGTGCATCTTCCTCAATTTCTGTTGAAAAGGTTGAGTCTGGGGTTTCATGGGGATGACATGTTGTATGATGTTAGGATCGAATGTTTTCAAGTCATCATAGGTCCAAGCAAAAGCTTCTTTAAATTCTTTAAGCAATTTTATGAAAGAAGATCGTTCTTGTTCAAACCATCCCATTCCCAGATTAATATTTTGAGGATTGTCCTTTGTTCCTAAATTAACCGACTCATAAATCAAAGAAGAACTTTTTGTTTTACAATTAATTGTCCCTCTAAATTTATCATGTAAGTCATAAAACTTATCTAGTCTTACAACAGATATGGGGATAGAGTTTACCAGATCAGATGTCGATTCAGGAGATCTAGGATCTAATATTACCATGAAGTTTCAGGGGTTCTCATCGTGAGTGCCTTCATCAATGATTGCACCTTGGAAGGTGTTTTCCATATGCAGGAAGTTAATGATATGTTGGTCATCATCGAACACTCTCCAATTGGTGATGTTATCTGGGATCGATGGCCTGAACAACAATTCAATCAAAAACACATTAGGATAAAGACCTTCTGCGGGTAATAGTTTAGAAGCGACATTAGCCAATACATCAGCCTCCAAATTACTTAGTATAGGAATGGAATTTATGTTAAATGCTGAGAATTTTTGCATTAAACTTCATACCTCAGTTTGGTATCTTTTCAAATGCGGTGATAAGAAATGTATGGAGTTTCTTACCTTCCTGACCAAAATTTATAAATCACCAAATACCAGTAATTTACACACGTGCATATCCAAATATTTCCTAAGCCCTTGTAGAAGTGCTTCGTATTCGGCGGTGTTATTAGTGCACTCGAACTCTAACCGACAGGCAATAAAAGTCGTATTACCTACAGGATCGATGAGTACACATCCTACACTAGTTCCTTCTTTGGATTTGGGTCCATCAAAGTATAATGACCAGATTTGAGCTTCTTCAGTAGTACTTGGCATACTTGGAAAAGTTGATGTCTGAGTATAAGTCATAATTTCTCATTGCTGCCCAGGATCAGTAATAGAAGAAATTTTGGTCATGAAATTACCAAATAAGGTGTTCATAACCTATGTTTCAAATGAGTTCATAGATGTGATGAAAGGTTCATTAGGATCATTTAAATCTGTCATAGTATGCTTCAAATAACGTTCTATGTTTATCTTGATTTTGTTGGGTTGTCCATTTTTAAGCAGCCACAAATGAGACCAGTCTGTGGCAAAGTAACCATGCAGTTTTTCAGACCAGTCCCTGCTTAAAAACAAACCATAAAATCTAGGGATATTCACAACAATAATGTCAATTATCTAGTGAAACTTAGGATTGGAAGATAATCTAACCAGAACATTCTTAATCTCACCAATTACCTTAATGTTTGTTCGATCAAGCTAAATGATTTTGAGAACAGAAGGTTTAAATTCTGCATTAATTTTTTGACAAACACATAGGGGCATCATGTTTGACAATGCACTAGACTCAACCATACAATTATGTACATTCCTATTGAAAATTTCAAAAGTTAACAAAAAAGGCGGGACATTTTTCTGGGTGTTTACAACAGAATTCGGTTGATTTTTAGTTGTTGTCCCTAAAACAATTTTATCTACATTTGCTACATTTTTTCAGCTAAATCCCTTTTAACTGGAAGTTTAGATGTTGTTTTAGTTGGGATCTTTTTTGCTGTTTTTGAATGAATTTCTACAACTTTCTTGCTGCTAGGATCGTTGTTTTTACCATTTTCAACGATACTTTGAAGCATTTTTTGCAAAATAAGGGGAAATAGCAGCTCAAAAACAAAAATATTAGCCCTAAGTTTTTTTAGATCTTCAATTAAATTGTAATCTAAAACAGGGGCTGTTAAATTTTGTTTAAATTCAGTTTGATTTGACTATTTTGGAAACACATTATTACTCACTTCAGAAGAAGATTTGTTTTGTGTTTTGCTTCTTGTGTTGTAAGGGTGAACAATTTCAAAATTTGCTTGGAAGATACTGTCTGAGAAGTGACCGAAGATATTGGGGGATTATTCCTCCTCTTCCGATACTTCTTCCTCAGCTACATATTCAGAACTTTCAGGAGGGACAAAAGCAGAATTATCATGTGCCTCTAATATGGTTTGCAAAGCGTACTGCAAACTCTCAAAATTTAGACCTTAAGTGGTCGAGTTTGGCCAGTTGAGAGGGAAAAGTTTTTTGAAAGGAGGTTTAAAACTTCCTTTGTTTTTGCATGCCTCCTCGACTGATCTCTTCAAGTCCACGACCTGATTGGACGGTTTTGGGAATTTTTTCTACAAGCTTTCTAAGTCTAAGGTTTCTGGTTGACTTTTAGTTTGAGCAATTACGGGGTCTAGCAAGGATCTCTATTTTCTTTTTAGAGGTAGAAATTGTTTCATCTTTGCTATTGATATTGTCTTTTAAGCTTAATATATCATTTTCAATTTGGCTTGCCTCCTCAAAGGCTTCTAACAATGCATTCTTTTTAGACCTTTTGACCCAAATTGCTATGTTATTATGAAGATCCTTGGTGTAATATGTGACAATTAGGCTTTCAATAGGCATTGAATCTGTAAGGGATTTTATTATTTAAAGTAAGAAATCTTTGGTTGAAGTCTTTCACTTTTTCCTTGCGATTCATTTTTAGGCTAGATAGTTCCATAACCAAGACTTCTGTAGATTTATCATCAACGAATTTCTCCAAGAAACAAGTTTCAAACATGTCCCAAGAAACAATGGTTTGGTGTTATTGAGCAAAATACCATGTGGAGGCATTTCCCTCAAAATTATAAGGGAATAATCGGCATACTACATCTTTGTGTTCTACACTCTGGAGTCTAATGGCCAACATAAATTTTTTGAAGTGGTCTTCAACAAATTGTTTGGAATCTGGACCAAATTTGGGTAACCATTTCTCTGGATGTTTTTGTAATGGGTGTTGAGGTCCGGGTACAACCACGACATCTTGATCGAGCCAAGTTCTGGCAGGATGTTTTGGTTTTCCATGGGCATTGGTGGTGTCGAAGGTTGTGATGGTCCTAATGAGTAACTACCTTCATCTGAAGACTTTCCTCCTGAAGAGGATGGATATGAATCAGGTGGGGAAGGTGGAATACCAGATCCCCCGGCTCCAAGGATAGGCATTTCGGTAGGATTGGTAGTATGTCCACCTAACAAGTTTTCGAGCAGAGCAGTGCATTCAAGTTGTTCTCGGATATCTGAGAAGTCAAGGGGTTGATTAAGTGGCCTAACAGATTGTCTGATACAGGTTAAGTCACTGTGTTTTCTTATGAGTGACTGACAAACAATTTCTTGGACATCGGCCCCTTGAGGAACTAGTGTCACTGGTTCAACAAGAATCTCAAGGTTATCGTTTGAGGTAGTTGTTGTTTCAAGTGTAACGTTATTGTCCGAGCAACTACGCGTTACTACAAAGGAGAGAGTGTGTGGAGGAGGAATCTTGCGACCTCCACGTGCCATCAATTGAATTTAGGCCCTCCTTCTAGCGCCATTTGTTTATGTCAGTGACACACCATCAACTGGAAGAATAGATCTGAACCAGGGTGTTCTAATTAACCCAAGCTGTTTGGTGTGATGTATTCTGACGGGTTTAATGGCTTCATTAGCCAACTAGGGTCCTAAAACAAAGAAATAAACTACTCTAAAGATAAAACTATAATACTATATGCGTGGATCTAATTATTTATAAGTGTTTCAAAAATATAAATATAAATATGTGATTATGAACAGAGTATTTACAAATTGCAAGTTTCTGATGAATGCCTTGTGAAATCAATGTTTGGTAATTGTTTTTGAAAGTAGATAAAGAAAGCACATATTTTTATATTTTCTGTTTTATAATCTAAGATCTAAGAACTAAAAAAAACTACTAATAAAACATGATTTGAAACAAAGATAGAGTAATGGTCACAGCCAATTTAAATTTTCTCATTTCACTAATAAAATAGACTAATAACATAAATTAAATGCGAATAAAACTAACCTGAGATTAATCTCATACAGTGTCTATATCCCTGTGCAATCCAAACTTCCAACTATCTTTCCTGTGAGAGAAATTTGCGATAGGCTTGTAATAATGTCTCCCGAGTAAACTTAAGGTGTTTATTGATAGCTAGGATATAAGAACAGAGTAACAAAAATGTAGATCAAGTGACCTTCTAATTATGAATGATTGTAGTAAAAGAAACTTTAATATGAAACATTCGTTGGATACATCAACTAAACATCAAAGATAAATCATGATATTAAAGTTGAAATGGTGATCAGATATATAATATATGAAACAACAAATTATAGGCAAAATTTAAAGCACTGAATAAAAATGAAACATCGGATGTTGATGAGACTAAAGCTGCATAACATATCAATATTCCATAATAAAAAAAGAAAAACATAAATGGAACAATGTCACCCAGGTCTAAAGCCACAATGTGAATCACTTGTCCATTCAGTTGGAAAAGGTGGGTAGCCACTGATATCCACCTAGATCGATCCTCCCTCATTAGGAAGAAATGGTATCCATTGTGTTGAGAGCCTGGGGGAGAGGGAAAAATGTTTGTTGAATCTGCATCTTGATGAGTTGCTTGCCTTGTTGGAGAAGTTGCACTCCTTAGCTTGTTGAAGGTTTTCATGAACATGTGGATGGAATGGTTGGACCTTTTTAACCAGTCTAGATACATGAGATGATTGTGTGCAGAAGGAATATTTACACTTTTCTGCAATCTTGTCGACCTGCTTCTGTTGGAGAGAAGGTGCTCGGGCTGAGGCTATAGTGGTTGTAGTATCCTTCTCTTCATCTTTTGAACAGATTGTGAAGAAGTTGAATTTTGTAGTATTAGATACTACCTTGTGACACTATTTAGGTGGAACAGTAGTCAGAACTACCTATGGTATTCTATAGATATGACCCCCTATAAAAAAAAATGACATTATGGGGTCAAGACTCATAAACAACATGGTGCTTCCACATATATGCACTATTGCATTTGGGTCAAATTTTGATGACGTGTTCGATGAAATTGCCACTTTCTATTGTCGAAAGACCGACAAACCTCAGACCCCCTCAAACGTCGTTTCACATGAAGTCGGATTTCCGATGACCTAGTTTTCGTCTATATTGCGACATTTAAAATGTGGCAAGACCGACATTTAAAACGTGGAAAGACCGACGTTTCAAACGTGGCAAGTGAGACGTTGCAAACGTGGCAAGACCGACATTTCAAACGTGGCAAGTGAGACGTTGCAAACGTGGCAAGTGAGATGTTACAAACGTAGCAAGTGAGACGTTTCAGACGTGGCAAGACCGACATTTCAAACGTGGAAAGTGAGACGTTGCAAACGTGGCAAGTGAGACGTTGAAAATGTGGCAAGTGATACGTTTCAGACGTGGCAAGAGAGACGTTTCAAAGGTGGCAAGAGAGATGTTCTTAAGGTGGCAAGAGAGACGTCTAAAATGTGGGAAGAGTGACGTTAAGAGGTATCATCTCCGACGTGGTTTCTATGGGAGCGACACTCCAAGATGTCGCAATAGCGACCTTCTTGTAGGTATTTAAAAAAAAATACAATATCA
>JZKD02S0181263.1:129490-155698 GCA_000966675.3 Picea glauca
TTACTTGCCTCCTCTACGCATGCCTTATCATGCAACGATGTGTTCCAGCATCTGTTTCATTCGTGTTCCAGCATCTGTGTTCCAGCATTCGTGTTTCAGCACCTGTGTTCCAGCATTCGTGTTCCAGCATTTGTGTTCCAGCAGTCGTGTTCCAACATCTGTTTCAGCATTCGTGTTCCAACATCTGTTTCAGCATTCGTGTTCCAGCATCTGTTTCAGCGCTTGTGTTCCAATATTCGTGTTCCAGCATTCGTGTTCCAGCAGTCGTGTTCCAGCATCTGTTTCAGCATTCGTGTTCCAGCATCTGTTTCAGCATTCGTGTTCCAACATCTATTTCAGCATTCGTGTTCCAGCATCTGTTTCAGCATTCGTGTTCCAGCATCTGTTTCAGCACCTGTGTTCTAGTATTCGTGTTTCAGCAGTCGTGTTCCAGCAGTCGTGTTCCATCATTTCTTTTTCTTGTGCGTGTTGACATCCTTGACTGCTCCATAACCGATTGCCATCAATGACAACCTTAACCATCTGCGTCAGTCTTCTGTTATAGCCATATCTCCAACAGTTTTGGTAATTAGTCTTGTCATTGTATTGACAATATATTATTGAGGAAGTTTTTGTTGGGTTTTCTCCCCCAGGAGGGTTTCCTAGGATAAAATGTTGTGTACCTTGTGATTTTGTTTCTTTCAGTGATCCTACTTATGTTGTTATGCTCTAGTAAATTGAAAAGAACTTAATAACAACTCTAAATTTAACAAATATTGTATGAGATAGCATATTACAATTAAGGGCCCCGATATATATATACTTGGGCGGAGTGCCCTTTCATTAATGGACATGTATTTTCCATTAATTTATTTTCATTAACTAATTTTTTATTAATTATTAATTTTTTATTATTTATATATTTATAAATTATATTTAAATATATTATTTATATATTATATTTATGTTGATGATTATTTCCTCACATGCACTTTTAATTAATATAGATCACTCCATCCTGGTGCAGGAAATGTGATAGCACATCGATCTATCCACTCCTCGTCTAGAGAAAGACTATGCATGGGCCATTCACTACTAGCAAAGCTCCATGAGTGAATGAATCATTTCCCTTGGTCAAATCAACATGACCAATCTGGGAGAATGTCTTCCCGATGCTGCTAACTAGAGAAACATCAACACTCCCTCTTAGCGAGGGAGACATTCTGCATCACACCAAGATTGCCTTTGAGGTATACAAACTTTGTCTTAAACAAAGGCTTGGTGAGAATGTCCTCAATTTGTTCATCTGTGGATATGTACTGGAGATTTACTACTCCCTTTTGTACCATGCCTCGGATGAAGTGATATTTGATCTCATTGTGCTTCGAATTGTCATAAAATATTGGATTTTATGAAATATTGACACAACTTTGATTATCACCGTGTATTAAGGTCATCTCTAGATCTTGAACAAATAGTCCTACAAGAAGTTTTTGAATCCATACTACTTAGCAACTTGTGGCACTGACTACAATATACTCTGCTTCTATTGTACTGAGTGCTACAAAAGTCTGATTCCTACTAAACCATGATATCATAGTTGATCCTAAGCTAAAGAAGCATCTCAAGGTGCTCTTTATATCCACTACACTCCCTTTCCAGTCAAAACCAATATATCTCTGCATCCTCACTTCACCACATGAGTCATATCTCAGACCATATCCAATTGTACCACATAGGTACCTCAACACATGCTTTGTTTCAACCCAATGGAAGTATCTCGGTTCAACCATGAACGGGCTCAAGGTGTTCATTGCAAAGAAAATATTTGGCCTGGTGTTAACCAGGTACATCAAGGATCCAATCAACTTCACGTACATAGTGGGATCCACCAGATCTAAATCTGAAGCAGAATCACTATTGAATTTTTCTAATTTTTAGGTTTGATAATTATTGCCTTATGATTTAAATGTTAATGTTATCATAGAATAATTACACACTGAAAATCTCAACAAGACTTAGTCTCTTGATGGGAGGTTTTTCTAAGTAAATATTGTATGAGATGGTATATTACAATTGAGGGCTCAGTTATATATACTTGGGTGGAGTGCCCTTTCATTAATAGACATATCATCTCCATTATTGTCTTTTCATTACTTAATTAATTATTGATTATTGATTATTTATAAATTTATACATTAGATTATAAATATATTATTTATATATTATATTTAGGTTGTGTTGACGGGCGTCAGTGACGCACCGTCAACTGGAATAATAGATCCGGACTGGGGATGTCTAATTAACCCAAGTCGTTTGGTGTGATCTATTCTCACAGGTTTAATGGCTCTGTTAGCCAACTAGGGTCCCAAAACAAAGAAATAAACTACTCTAAAGATAAAACTATAATACTATATACGTGGATCTAATTATTTACAAGTGTTTCAAAAATATAAATATGCGATTATGAACAGAGTATTTACAAATTGCAAGTTTCTGATGAATGCCTTGTGAAATCAATATTTGGTAATTGTTTTCAAAAGTAGATAAAGAAAGCACATATTTTTATATTTTCTGTTTTATAATCTAAGATCTAAGAACTAAAGAAAACTACTAATAAAACATTATTTGAAACAAAGATAGAGTAATGGTTATAGCCAATTGAAATTGTCTCATTTCACTAATAAAATAGACTAATAACATAAATTAAATGCGAATAAAACTAACATGAGATTAATCTCATACATTGTATATATCCCTGTGCAATCCAAACTTCCAGCTATCTTTCATGTGAGAGAAATCTACGACAGGCTTGTAATAATGTCTCCCGAGTAAACTCAAGGTATTTATTAGCTAGGATATAAGAACAGAGTATTAAAAATGTAGATCAAGTGACCTTCTGATTATGAATGATTATAGTGAAAGAAACTTTAATATGAAACATCTGTTGGATACATCAACTAAACAACAAGGATAAATCATGATATTAAAGTTGAAATGGTGATCACATATATAATATATGAAACAACAAATTATAGGAAAAATTTAAAGAACTGAATAAAAATGAAACATCGCATGTTGATGAGACTAAAGTTGCATAACATATCAATCTTCTATAATAAAAAAAGAAAAACATAAATGGAACAGTGTCACCCAGGTCTAAAGCCGCAATGTGAATCACTTGTACATTCAGTTCTGAGAATTACATGTTCATATTTTGTTCCAAGAAAATATGATCCTTTCACAAAAAGAGTGAATAGTATTTAAAGTATCATGGGATCCAGATACTCATATCTCATAGGATAGAGATGGATCTCCCAACATAAAGTAAAGTTACAAAAATAGTGGGTTTGGAAACCACTTATAACGAAGTTGGTTTCATAAAAAATAGATCAAAGTTTCTATAAAACATGAAGAAAAAGAAACTACTAATCACTTGTGTATAATTGAAATATCTTTCCTCCCAGTAATTAGCAACATCATCTCCAATTTCCTAAAAAAAACAAAACAATTTTAAAAAATTAGAAAAACAATTAATCATAACTACTTACTAATTTTTGTAAAGAAAGAGACTTGGCTACAGAATCGAAACCAGTCTTAAGTTTAGTAAATAAAATCAAACTTGAAATCGACTTACTTCGAATTAGACATCATAAATAGAATAAAATTGTTTTACCATTAAACATTAACTAAAGAGGGGTCGAGTAGTTCAGAATTTATTATTGCCTTGACACTAGTCTCATTCTTGATGACTATGTTTCATGATCTCTTGATACATTTAGATTTCCTCTCGATGTGCACCTTGAGATCATGGTTTTCTTGCCTCAACAAATCATTATGGGCAGTAAGAGTTTTAATTATGGACTATAGGAGAGAAATTTCCGTGTAATACCGCTCGACCCAATGGAAATAGACATCACATGGTACAGGAGAGATGGCAGGTCGATGAAGTGAATAGACAAACAGGGATGTATCAGTCTTACCTATTATTTAATTCTGATCATGCATAATACCAGAGAACCCTTCTGATCAGGATCCAAACCCTCATCGATCTCGATTGGACCGATTGAGCTCAAATGAGTATCGTTTCGGTTCCTTAATTTCCTTGAAATTAGACGACCTGCCTTCTTGTTCTTGAACCCTAATTCTGTGCATTGTTGTTTTTCTCCTCTGCAAGGTTTCTCGACATCCGACTTAATAACAACTTTAAGGCTAGCATCAATCTTAGGCACAAGAGAGTCAATTACCTTCAATTCAATAGTCTCTTGCTCAGGAAATCCTGTAGGTGAAGACTTACTCAGCATCCCTACGTCTAGAGGGTTCCTGTTGATAAACTCTAGTCCATTGATCAAAATACCGAACTGGTCTTCAATTTGTGGCTTAACTAAGTTAGGGTTTGTTGTAGGAACAGTCTGGGAAAAATCATTCCTCATCAAAAAATTCTCCGAACAGTCACCTAAGGTCGACAAGTGATACATCAACAATATCTGGACCAATTTGTGATAGAACAAGCTTGAATCAACACTCTATCTTTTATATCGTTTGGACATCTTATAGAGACTTATCAACAAGTAAAATGGCATATCTAAATCAAAACCAATGAAATTCATGACTAAACAGATATGGTATAGTAAGACCAATCCATATTGACCTTCGCATGTCATGAATTGCTTGAGAATTAACAACAAACTATGCCATCTAGGTTTTACCAAGGAGATAGAAATACCTTTTACACAGCAGTTGATCTTTGGGGATGTCATAAACAAACTCCATGGGACTCCTTTAATTCGGGCATTTTTGAACCATTTTTCACACTTTGATGGAAGCCCTATTGCTTTGATGACAAACTCCTCGGTCAATTCTAACTGTGTGCCCCCAATTTTAGCTCTGCAACCATCGAAGGTTTGCGCAAAAAATTTAGCCACTTGAATATTATAACCCTCAAATTTTTTAAGGAAAACATCCCAACCCTGGATTTTTAGGTCCTCAATCGCATCGTCATGAGAAAGTAAAGCCTGGCATCCATTCGGCTCCAAGCGAATGACAGGCACCATGACAAATGTAACCAAAATGCAACAGGAATTACTCTGGATAGTTTTAGGTTTGGATCGAGGCAGCAGCAGGAACAAGTCCGAGTGGAGAGTGAAGACACAAAAAATAACATAGCCTGTGTGTTATCATCACTTAGTTAGTGGGAGTGAAAAACAGAGGTTTGATTGTAATCCTTACCATCCCTTGTGATGAGAGCCAAACATACAGAGTACCAAAACCCTATGCATGTAATGAATGGCTCATTAATATGTTAATCCAGGAAGGTGAGGTGAGGACGCGAGTACAATAGGTGTGTATTCAGTTGTATGACTGTTGGTATGACCATTGAATTCACGAGAGGACTATCAAAAATATTAAAGTCTCTTCACAAATCAAAATTAAACTATCAGACCATATAACAACCATATTAAAACCAAAATATCGAAAATAGATCATTCAACCATTAGATTTTGATTTCAATTAAATATGGGTGACCTTTAAAAGATGCTTCTAAGGCACAAAAAATTATAACACCAAGCTAAGTTTTTATGTTTAATTCATGCTTTTAGTCATGAATTAAAATAAAACAATTGAAAATCGAAGCAGTAAAGATCAATAAGGTAGGCTTTCACCCAATACTCACTTGAAACCCTTAAAAAGAAATGTTTACAAAAATGAGGTGATGGCAGCTACCAAAACATGCAAATTCTTTCAATCGTGTACAATATCAAAAATCATGTGTTGCTTCCAACAATGGCGACATACTGGGCGAAGCAATTATCTCTGCATCACCAAAATTTCATGTTAGGATGAATCAGAAAAAATGAAGATTTGAGAAAAAATTGACAACAAATCAAGCATTAAGATCAAAACTCAGGAAATAACATAGTGCAGCATCAGATGTGTTTATGTCACAATGTAATCTGGTATCAAATCTAGATTACGAGTGAAACAATGTTTTAGGCAACCGCCTCTGATACTGTTGACAGGGCCACTGTTGCCAGCAGGCATCCATAGCCTCGGCAGGGATGTCATTTAACCCACTCCAACACCTCTATCATGTCCAAGAGTCATCCATTCATGATAAAGAACATCTTTATTCTTAGATTAATTCAAAAGGACATACCTAAAAAATTTCTTAAACCCGACATTGTTTCTCTTCTAGCAGGTCCATTCAGTACCCCGACAAAGTTGCCTTGGTATCATGCATGCATTTACCCGCTGCCAGCAAACCTATTCAATGTCTCGGTGGGTTTACAAACACTTCCCACACCTTGCAATGCTTTCAACTCTCTAGAATTAATTTATAAATTTGCAAAAACTTTATGATATTCAAGAGAGAGGGGTGATACTGAAAATTTCAGATTTTGAAAACAAAATTTGATCTTATATAATTTATCTTCTCATTTAATGATCTTTACCATGATCTAAACACTTACATTTCTGTTAAGAAACCATCTCAAGGACAGGAAGGTATAATTGAGTTGTTTTCTTAAAAATAGGGACAACGTTAAGAGTTTTATTAATGATAATCGTATCCTCTCGATATTTTGAAAAGAAACTAGCAACACTGTTTTGAGAAGGAATTTACTTTTGTTGATCTAAGTTTTAGCATTTACAACACCAGTGCTTTGAAAAGTCATCAGTTTTTGCTCTTGGATAAAAATTCTGATTTCCCTTCCAAAAATGAAATGGTGACAGAGATATAATTATTCAGAAACAAAATAAAAACATGCAAAATGAAAAGAACCAAAAGAAAAAAACAGAAAAGAAAACTAAAACAAAAACAAAAAAATATGTACAAAGAGGTGGATCTGGAATCATCAGGTGAAATACCTTTTGAGAGCCCGACCATTCATTAGGAAAGTGTCTGGTTGTCCCTCCAAATTTTGCAGGTGGAAAGAGTTGGCACCTAATTTTTCAGAAATTACAAATGGTCCCAACCACAGATTCTAGAACTTGTTGTGTTCCCCTTTCCCTCGTGAGCTTTGTCCCACTTGAGAACCAAATCTCCGACATCGAATTTTCTATCTGAAGAAGAATTTTATTTTTTAAAGTAAGTGGTTTTATATATAAGGGCCTTCAAAAAACCAGACCATAGTTACAAAAATTTGATAACAACTAGATTGTAGTTACTGAACTGCCCCAAAAGGGAGAAACCAGTTCAGCCAACCGGGTAAGTTTATCATTTGAGAGCCTACCAGTCTTAAAGTACAAATATAAGACGAATAAATTGTAACTAAATGGAAAACTGTTAAAAATAAAAGATCCCTTGAGGGGTTAGACACCTGGCGAGTAACCTGGCAACTAACCTGGCCACGGCTCCTCCTCAATGAGTGTCCCTTTGTTTGCCAAATGCATGTCATCATTCACGGTGCACTCATCCATGTTGGCAGCTGTCATGGCGTCTCCCGACGGAGTATACACATGCTATCATGTGGTTGTGACCGCTTCCATGTCCTCATGCTGGACCTGCTCCGCAATGACCTCTGCTACACTCTGCGTCCTGACATTTATGTCGTCGCCTGCTGAGGAGGGTGCCCCTGCTGAAGCCACGCCTGCTGGGTAGGAGGGAGAGGCATATTGGAAGGTAGAAAGGAGCTGGAGGAGGGTAGATATCCTTCCATCCATAAGCTGCATTCAAAATTGGAGTTCCTCCATTCCCTGACGGAGTTCAAAGACCAAATCATAGAGGATGGTGAAACTCTCTTTCAACTGCAGATCAGGATTGGAGTCAGTAGACGTTGATGTGTTGTTTCGGTTGGCTCAAATAGGAGGTGGCGCCCCCATGGGTGACTTTGAGGAACCAACAACCGGTGCAAGGGAAGGAATGAAATTTATGGAGGTAGGTGGAGCAGTAAGGTGGCACAAGGAAGAGCCCGACAAGCTTTCAATTATGGCTAAGCACTCAAAGCGGGAGATAGGCAATGTGGAGGAAGTGAGAGGTGCTAACTCAGGAAGAAGAAGCGGCGAGGAAAGTGTTGAGGGAGAACCAGGGGGAGAAACTAATGCACGAGGCTGAGGAGGATGCTAAGGAGATCCCCTTCACGATCGTCCTCATTGACGCAGCATGATTTGAAAGTGGAAATGGATTTGGTGTTCCAGGAAAAAGTGGAGAGCCTGAGGAAGGCCGGGACCTGTGAGCACCATGAACATGCAAGCAAAACCAGGCCAGGACAGTGGAGGAATGATGGAGTTGGTTCTCGAGGGAGGGAGAGGAGCACAAGAAGATGGAGAATCCATAGAACAATGCATAATGGCGGTCGGGTGAAACAAAAATAATTCCATTGCAAACGACGTGAAAGCCAGTTAATGCTAGGTAGAGTCAGTGGTGGTCGGCACGAGCTGGTCACATGGCTCGCTTCCTTGCTAGCTCGTCTGCTCTCCTTCTGTACGCCAAGTGGTCGGCACTATCACCCCATCCTGGGTATCTGAAGAAGAATTTGAATCAAACTAGATTTTTACAATTTGTTGATGTTGATCCAATTTTTGTTTTGCTTGTGCCCTTACTTCCTCCAATTTTAACAAGGCATTAATTCGACTTTCTAGGGGAGAGTAGTCCTCTTCTTGAACTTTCTGTGATAATTGCAGAGAAGGAAATAGAACATGTGGAGGGAGCATTGCTTCTCTTCCGTAGATGAGAAAGAAAGGGGAATTACCAACAGAGGCTTTTGGTGTCACCCTATCAACCCAAAGTGCATTATACAATGCATTGTGCCAGTTCTTATGATTTTCTGAAGTTGTCCTCTTAATGATCTTGATTAAATTTTTGTTTGTTGATACTGCTAAACCATTTCTTTGAGGGTAGTAGTTGGTAGAATATTTCATTTTAATCCCTTTTTCCAAAGAAAAAATGTTCATATCAAGGGATGAAAAGTAAGAGACATCATCAAAGACCGAACATTCGAGAATGTCGAATCTGTTGTTGTAAAGATATACTTGTGTTGTTGTGAAGAAGAAGGATTAATCGTTCCTATGATATCAAGACCCCATTGCTGAAAAGGGGAATCTACAGTGACAGACTGCAAGGGGAATGCTGCCTTTTTCACTTATCCTGCAGCCTTCTAGCAGATTATGCATTTACGACACAACACATGGGCATCTTTAAACAAAGTGGGCCAATAGTATCCATCTCTTAACACTTTGTGAGCAGTGGTGTCTCCACCGAAGTGACCACTGGCTTCACCTACATGAAGTTTAGATAGTACTTTCTCCGATTCTTCATTTTCTAAATAACGCATAAGAACACCATCAAAATTATTTCGAAATAATACATTATTTATTAACTGGAAAGATGCAGATTTTAGCCTAAGTGCTCTTCTATTTTTAGGATCAATATGGCGAGGAGAAGATCCATGTGTTAAATAAAATTTAATGTTCTCATACCAAGAATTTGCAGCAACTTGTGCACATCTGATCTGTTTTTTGTTATGCTGATTTATAGTTAAGGTGTTGATTTGACTTTCCTGTTCTTTAACTGAATCAACCACTAGTTTACACAAGCCCTGACCTCTAACAATCTGTGTAGGGGTTATTTCGAGGTCATATTCTTGTAACGAATTCATCCAATTTTCCCTTTTCTCACACAGTTCTTTTTGTACTAACAAGTTTCTTATAGTTGGGTAAGGAACAATAACCTTGGTTCTAGATTTCAACAGGTAAGATCGGAAGTGTTTTACTTCTTTAAAACCAACATATGCATGTTGATATATTGTTGGGTAGTTAATTTCTTCTCCTTTGAAATATGAGCTCATGAAGTCAATGGTTATCTCATTACTCTCAGCATTTTTCTGTGTTAGCATAGTAGCATAAGATCGGTCAGAAGAAAATGTATAAAGAGTGAAATCCTACGAAAAATCGGGACTCATCAAGGAAGGGGCTTCTACTATTTCTTTTCTAATGGAGTCAAAAGCTTGACTTTCTTGTGGTCCCCAATGGTACATAAAATCCTTTTTAATTAAGTTCTGCAATGTTCTTACCGTTTCCGAGAAACTTGGGACAAATCTTTTGACGAAATTAATCTTGCCCAGAAAGGACTGCGTGGATGTTTTGGAAGAGGGAGGGGAGATCTTAGCAATAGCTTGGGTTCTTTCAGGGTCGATAATCATTATGTCTTTAGACACTATAAACCCAAGTAGTTTTCCTTATTCTACTGCAAAGACCGATTTCTTAGAGTTGAGAGATATGTCAAACTTTCGGCATCGTTCTAGGATAGCCCTGAGGTGAGACAAGTGATCTTTCTTGTTTTTAGAGAATACAAATACATTATCAAGGTAGACCAAGACTGATTGGTTAATGAGGCCACAAAAATCAATGTCCATTACTCTCTAAAAAGTGTCGCCAACTTTAATCAGTCCAAAAGAAATTTTCCTGTAGGCATAAGTTCCCCATGGGGTACAGAAGGTGGTTTTAAGCTGATCTGAGGGAGAAATGAGGACCTGGTTTTATCTAGAAAATCCATCTAACAAAGATATTCTTTTGGAACTAGACACCTGCTGTAAAATTTGTTCCATTGGAGGAACAAGGTAGTTATCTTTATCAGATGCTCAATTTAGGTTCCGAAAATCGACACAGAGTCGAATTTCACCATTTTTCTTCCTTACAAAGACTAGATTTGACACCCACTGTGTGTGCCTTACCGGGAAAATTATCTTTGCAATTACTAATTTATTAAGTTCTTTTTTAACAGTGGGTTCTAATTTAGGGTGCATCTTCCTCAATTTCTGTTGAAAAGGTTGAGTCTGGGGTTTCATGGGGATGACATGTTGTATGATGTTAGGATCGAATGTTTTCAAGTCATCATAGGTCCAAGCAAACGATTCTTTAAATTCTTTAAACAATTTTATGAAAGAAGATCGTTCTTGTTCAAACCATCCCATTCCCAGATTAATATTTTGAGGATTGTCCTTTGTTCCTAAATTAACCGACTTATAAATCAAAGAAGAATTGTTCGTTTTACAATTAACTGTCCCTCTAAATTTATCATGCAAGTCATAAAACTTATCTAGTTTTAGAATAGATCTGGGGATAGAGTTTACCAGATCAGATGTCGATTCAGGAGATCTAGGATATGATATTACCGTGAAGTTTCAGGGGTTCTCATCGTGAGTGCCTTCATCAATGATTGCACCTTGGAAGGTGTCTTCCATATGCAGGAAGTTAATGATTTGTTGGTCATCATCGAACACTCTCCAATTGGTGATGTTATCCGGGATCAACGGCCTGAACAACAATTCAATCGAAAACACATTAGGATAAAGACCTTCTGCGGGTAATAGTTTAGAAGCGACATTAGCTAATACATCAGCCTCCGAATTACTTAGTATAGGAATGGAATTTATGTTAAATGTTGAGAATTTTTGCATTAAACTCCATACCTCAGTTTGGTATCTTTTCAAATGTGGTGATAAGAAATGTATGGAGTTTCTTACCTGCCTGACCAGAATTTATAAATCACCAAATACCATTAATTTACACACGTGCATATCCAAATCTTTCCTAAGCCCTTGTAGAAGTGCTTCGTATTTGGCAGTGTTATTAGTGCACTCGAACTCTAACCGACAAGCAATAAAAGTCGTATTATCTACAGGATCGATGAGTACACATCCTACACTAGTTCCTTCTTTGGATTTGGATCCATCAAAGTACAATGACCAGATTTGAGCTTCTTCAGTAGTACTTGGCATACTTGGAAAAGCTGATGTCTGAGTATAAGTCATAACTTCTTATTGTTGCCTAGGATCAGTAATAGAAGAAATTTTGGTTATGAAATGACAAAATAAGGTGTTTGTTCCTTGCATTTCAAATGAGTTCACAGATGTGATGAAAGGTTCATTGGGATCATTTAAATCTATCACAGTATGCTTCAAATAACGTTCTATGTTTATCTTGATTTTGTTGGGTTGTCCATTTTCAGGCAGCCACAAATGAGACCAGTCTGTGGCAAAGTAACCATGTAGTTGTTCGGACCAGTCCCTGCTTAAAAACAAACCATAAAATCTAGGGATATACACAAAAATAATGTCAATTATCTAGTGAAACTTAGGATTGGAAGATAATCTAACCAGAACATTCTTAAGCTCACCAATTACCTTAATGTTTGTTCGATCAAGCTGAATGATTTTGAGAACAGAAGGTTTAAATTCTGCATTAATTTTTTGACAAACACATAGGAGCATCATGTTTGACAATGCACCAGAATCGGCCATACAATTATGTACATTCCTATTGAAAATTTCAAAAGTTAACAAAAAAGGCGGGACATTTTTCTGGGTGTTTACAACAGAATTCTGTAGATTTTTAGTTGTTGTCCCTAAAACAATTTTATCTACATTTGCTACATTTTTTCAGCTAAATCCCTTTTATCTGGAAGTTTAGATGTTGTTTTAGTTGGGATCTTTTTGTTGTTTTTGAATGAATTTCTACAACTTTCTTGTTGCTAGGATTGTTGTTTTTACCATTTTCAACGATACTTTGAAGCATTTTTTGCAAAATAAGGGGAAATAGCAGCTCAAAAACAAAAATATTAGCCCTCAGTTTTTTTAGATCTTCAATTAAATTGTATTCTAAAACAGGGGCTGTTAAATTTTGTTTAAATTCAGTTTTCTTTGACTATTTTGGAAACACATCATTACTCACTTCAGAAGAAGATTTGTTTTGTGTTTTGCTTCTTGTGTTGTAAGGGTGAACAATTTCAAAATTTGCTTGGAAGATACTGTCTGAGAAGTGACCGAAGATATTGGGGGATTATTCCTCTTCTTTCGATACTTCTTCCTCAGCTATGTCTTCATAACTTTCAGGAGGGACAAAAGAAAAATTATCATGTGCCTATAAGATGGTTTGCAAAGCGTACTGCAAACTCTCAAAATTTAGACCTTCAGTGGTCGAGTTTGGCCGGTTGGGAGGGAAAGGTTTTTTGAAAGGAGGTTTAAAACTTCCTTTGTTTTTGGATGCCTCCTCGACTGATCTCTTCAAGTCCACGACCTGATTGGATGGTTTTTGGAATTTTTTCTGCAAGCTTTCTAAGTCTAAGGTTTCTAGTTGACTTTGAGTTTGAGCAATTAGGGGGTCTAGCAAGGATCTCTATTTTCTTTTAAGAGGTAGAAATTGTTTCATCTTCGCTATTGATATTGTCTTTTAAGCTTAATATATCCTTTTCAATTTGGCTTGCCTCCTCAAAGGCTTCTAACAATGCGTTCTTTTTAGACCTTTTGACCCAAATTGCTATGTTATTATGCAGATCCTTGGTGTAATATGTGACAATTAGGCTTTCAATAGGCATGAATCTGCAGGGATTTTATTATTTAAAGTAAGAAATATTTGGTTGAAGTCTTTCACTTTTTCCTTGGGATTCATTTTTAGGCTAGATAGTTCCATAAACAAGACTTCTGGAGATTTATCATCCGCGAATTTCTCCAAGAAACAAGTTTCAAACATGTCCCAAGAAACAATGGTTTGGTGTTGTTGAGCGAAATACCATGTGGAGGCATTTCTCTCAAAAGTATAAGGGAATAATCGGAATACTACATCTTTTTGTTCTACACTCTGGATTCTAATGGCCAACATAAATTTTTTGAAGTGGTCTTCAACAAATTGTTTGGAGTCTAAACCAAATTTGGGTAACCATTTCTCTGAATGTTTTTGTAATGGGTGTTGAGGTCCGGGTACAACCACGACATCTTGATCGAGACAAGGTCTAGTAGGATGTTTTGGTTTTCCATGGGCGTTGGTGGTGTCGAATGCTGTGATGGTCCTAATGAGTAACTGCCTTCGTCTGAAGACTTTCCTCCTGAAGAGGATGGAGATGAATCAGGTGGGGAAGGTGGAATACCAGATCCCCTGGCTCCAAGGATAGGCATTTCGGTAGGATTGGTAGTATGTCCACCTAAAAAGTTTTCGAGCAGACCAATGCATTCAAGTTGTTCTCGGATATCTAAGAAGTCAAGGGGTTGATTAAGTGGCCTACCAGATTGTCTGATATGGGTTAAGTCATTGTGTTTTCTTATGAGTGGCTGACGAACAATTTCTTGGACATCGGCCCCTTGAGGAACTAGTGTCACTGGTTCAATAAGAATCTCAAGGTTATCATTTGAGGTAGTTGTTGTTTCAAGTGTAACGTTATTGTCTGAGCAACTACGCGTTACTACAAAAGAGCGAGTGTGTGGGGGATGAGTCTTGCGACCTCCATGTGCCATCAATTGAATTCAGGCCCTCCTTCTAGCACCATTTGTTTATGTCAGTGACACACCGTCAACTGGAAGAATAGATCTGAACTGGGGTTGTCTAATTAACCCAAGCTGTTTGGTGTGATATATTCTGACGGGTTTAATGGCTCCATTAGCCAACTAGGGTCCTAAAACAAATAAATAAACTACTCTAAAGATAAAACTATAATACTATATGCATGGATATAATTATTTATAAGTGTTTCAAAAATATAAATATAAATATGTGATTATGAACAAAGTATTTACAAATTGCAAGTTTCTGATGAATGACTTATGAAATCAATGTTTGGTAATTATTTTCGAAAGTAGATAAAGAAAGCACATATTTTTATATTTTTTGTTTTATAATCTAAGATCTAAGAACTAAAAAAAAACTACTAATAAAACATGATTTGAAACAAAGATAGAGTAATGGTCACAGCCAATTTAAATTGTCTCGTTTCACTAATAAAATAGACTAATAACATAAATTAAATGCGAATAAAACTAACCTGAGATTAATCTCATACAATGTCTATATCCCTGTGCAATCCAAACTTCCAGCTATCTTTCCTGTGAGAGAAATCTGCGATAGGCTTGTAATAATGTCTCCCGAGTAAACTTAAGGTGTTTATTGACAGCTAGGATATAAGAACAGAGTAACAAAAATGTAGATCAAGTGACCTTCTAATTATGAATGATTGTAGTAAAAGAAACTTTAATATGAAACATTCGTTGGATACATCAACTAAACATCAAGGATAAATCATGATATTAAAGTTGAAATGGTGATCACATATATAATATATGAAACAACAAATTATAGGCAAAATTTAAAGCACTGAATAAAAATGAAACATCACATGTTGATGAGACTAAAGTTGCATAACATATCAATATTCCATAATAAAAAAAGAAAAACATAAATGGAACAGTGTCACCCAGGTCTAAAGCCATAATGTGAATCACTTGTCCATTCAGTTTTGAGAATTACATGTCCATATTTTGTTCCAAGAAAAGATTATCCAATCACTAACAGAGTGAATAGTATTTAAAGTATCATGGGATCCAAATACTCATATCTCACAAGATAGAGATGGATCTCCCAACATAAAGTAAAATTACAAAAATAATGGGTTTGGAAACCACTTATAATAGAGTTGGTTTCATAAAAAATAGATCAATTTTTCTATAAAACATGAAAAAAAAGAAACTACTAATCACTTGCATAAAATTGAAAGATATTTCCTTCCAGTAATCAGCAGCAACATCTCCAATTTCCTAAAAAGAAATAAAACAATTTTAAAAAATTAGAAAAACAATTAATCATAACTAATTACTATTTTTTGTAAAGAAAGAGACTTAATCAAAGCCAGTCTTAATTTCAGTAAATAAAATCAAACTTCAAATCGACTTATTTCGAATTAGATAGCAGAAATAGAATAATTTTTTTTTACCATTAAACGTTAACTAAAGAGGGGTCGGGTAGTTCAAAATTTATTGTCACCTTGACACTAGTCGCATTCTTGATGACTATGTTTCATGATCTCTTGACATGTTTAGCTTTCCTCTCAACGTGCGCCTTGAGATCATGGTTTTCTTGCCTCAACAAATCATTTTGTGCAGTAAGAGTTTTGATTATGGACTATAGGAGAGGAATGTCGATCTAATATCGCTCGACCCAATGGAAACAGACATCACATTGTACAGGAGAGATGGCAGGTCGATGAAGTGCATAGTCAAATAGGGATGTATCAGTCTTACCTGTTGTTTTCTTCTAATCATTCATAATACCGGAGAACCCTTCTTTACCTTTAAGGCATGGTGGCAAATTTGTCACGAAATCATAAGGTTCGGTAGGAACAATAACTTTCTTCCTAGAACCCTGAAATTCTGGATCTTCCAGAACTAGAAAATCTTCTATCTCAGGACATGAACCCTCATTGATCTTGATCGGACTGATCGATCTCAGATGAGTATCATTTTGGTTCCTTAATTTCCTTGAAATTAGGCGACATGCCTTCTTTTTCTTGAACCCTAAGTCTGTGCATTGTTGTTTTGTTCCTTTGTAAGGTTTCTCGACATCTGAATTAATAACAACGTTTAGGCTAACATAAATATCAGGCATAAGAGGGTCAATTACCTTCAATTAAACAATATATTTCTCAGGAAATCCTACAGGTGAAGACTTACTCGGCATCCCTACATCTAGAGGTTTTCTGTTGATAAACTCTGGTCCATTGATCGAAATACCAAACTGGTGTTCAATCAGTGGCTTTTCTAAGTTAGGTTTTGTTGTAGGAACAGTCTGGGTAAAACCATTCCTCAACAAACAATTCTCCCAACAGTCACCTACGGTCGACAGGTGATACATTAACAATATCTTGACCAATCTGTGATGGAACAGGCTTGAATCAACACCATGTCTTTTATATCGTTTGGACATCTTATAGAGACTTCTCAATAAGTAAAATGGCATATCTAAATCGAAGTCAATGAAATGAATGAGTAAGTGGATATGGTAGAGGAAGACCAATCTGTATCGACCTTCGCATGTCATGCATTGCTTGAGAATTAACAACAAACTATTCCATCTAGGTTTTACCAAGGAGATAGAAATACCTTTTAAACAACAGTTGATCTTTCGAGATGTCATAAATAGAGTCCACGAGACTCCTTCAATTCGGGCGTTTTTGAACCATTTTTCACCCTTTGATGGAAGCCCTATTGCTTTGCTCATAAACTCCTCGGTCAATTCTAACTGTGTGTCCCCAATTTTAGCTCTGCAACCATCGAAGGTTTGCACGAAATATTTATCCACTTGAAGATTATAACCCTCAAATTTCTTAAGGAAAACATCTCGGCCATGGATTTTTAGGTCCTCAATCGCATCTTCGTGAGAATGTAAAGCCTGGCATCCATTCAGCTCCAAGCGAATGACAGGCGCCATGACAAATGTAACCAGATTGCAACAAGAATTACTCTGGATAGTTTTAGGTTCAGATCGTGGGAGCAGCAGGAACAAGTCTGAGTGGAGAGTGAAAACACAAAAAATAACATAGCCTGTGTGTTATCATCACTCAGATAGTGGGAGTGAAAACTAGGGGTTTGATTGTAATCATTACCATCCCATGTGACGAGAGCCAAACATACAGAGTACTGAAACCCTATGCATGTAATGAATGGCTCATTAATATGTTAAGCCAACAAGATGAGGTGAGGACGTGAGTACAACAGGTGTGTATTCAGTTTTATGACTATTGGTACGACCATTGAATTTGCGAGAGGACTATCAAAAATATCAAAGTCTCTTCACAAATCGAAATTAGACTATCAAACCATATAACAACCATATTAAAACCAAAATATCGAAAATAGATCATTCAACCATTAGATTTGGATTTCAATTAAATATGGGTGACCTTTAAAAGATGCTTCTAAGGCACAAAAAATTATAACACCAAGTTAAGTTTTTATGTTTAATTCATGCTTTCAATCATGAATTAAAATAAAACAATAAAAAATCGAAGTAGTAAAGATCAATAAGGTAGGATTTCACCCAATACTCACTTGAAACCCTTAAAAAAAAATGTTTACAAAAATGAGGTGATGGAAGCCACAGAAACATGCAAATTCTTTCAATTGTGTACAATATCAAAAATCATGTGTTGTTGCCAACAGGTTGATTATTATTTTCTCACATGCACATATAATTAATATAGATCACTCCATCCTGGAGTAGGAAATGTGAGAGCACCTTGATTCTGTCCACTCCTCGTCGAGAGAAATACTACGCATGGGCCATTCACCACTAGCAAAACTATGTGAGTGAATGAGTCATTTCCCTTGGTCAATCAACATGAACAATCTAGGAGAATGTATGCCCAATGTTGCTAACTAAAGAAACATAAACATGTGTTATTTTTTGTAATATGTTTAGAAGTAGATACATTATATACATATTTCTATAATTTTGGCTCTTATTTATCTTTCCAGATGTAGCATGAAGGAAGAGATTATGTTATGTTTAAGGCTATAAAATAAGGGTGATCATTCCCACTTCCTTTTGGTTTAGTTGACCAAGAGGTTGAAAAGTTGACTTTAGGAACATTCACTTCCTCTTTTCAACAGGTGCCTTGCTGCCACCCAAGGATTGATGGAGCCTGGCTAATTTTTGGACATGACTATAACTAATGGAAATGATGAATCATAATTTTTAGAATTAAAGGTATTGGAGTATAAGGGGTTTGAGCCAACAAAGGGAGACATAACACTATATATTAAGGATGATTGAAATATTATAGATTCAAACAAAAATGCAACTATAAGAAGGGACTTTCCTACGATTTTATAATAAAATGATAGAAAGGATTTTCAAAATTGGATTCAATAAAATATGCAAGATAATTTTAGATTATCAACCTAGATAAATGGTGCTACTAAGAAGATGGATATGAAAGAGATATGCATTGACTTGGACCCAGCCCAACAATGTGATATAGATGTGGAGTCATGAGCTAAGATATTGTTTCCTCAAGATCCACTGCTTGTTCACCACAAGTTGTAAATAGTTTGTAGGAATAGGAATAAGACTTCATTCCCCACTGGAGTCACCAATTACTTTCTAGAAAAATGAGAAATATTCAATAATGCAAAATGTTGGGTATAATCTTTCACTAGATTAAAACCTAGTGAACATAGGAATAATGGAGTTGTTCATTGATAGGTGTACTAACCTATGGGAAAAGACAAAGTTTTGATCATTTCTCCCTACCATTTGTACATATGGGATTACAATTCAACATTACATCCCTTTCTAAGTACTTCATCGACCTTGAAGACCCACACCTTGATATGTATCATGATCTAATTTATGAAAGTGGAAGTTCAAGAAATTCACTTTCACAAGCATTACTTGACATCTTTATTTACTAAAAATGTATAGTTTACAAGGATTATGTTATATCTCATGGAATACTAAAAATCAAGATGTTGAATTAAAACCTCCTTCTCCACACTTGTTGTTACGACTGAACAATGCATCAAGTGATAATACAAGTCTTTGTGTTTTCATATTTATATCACATATAACTACACTTGGTGTCTTCATCACTATTAAGGCTAAGTTCTTTACTATGGGTAAAACCCTTGAAGACATATATGGAACCTATGTGAGGATGTCTTCCAACTTGAAAAGTATATATATATATATATATATATATATATATATATATATATATATATTATTTTTTAGAGATAATGGATCCATACCACACAATTGAAGAAAAAGTGGATGTTACCACCTATCTTGACTGACAAGATGTAGGACTTCAAAAATTTCCTTAGAGAATACATTCTTGGACAACAACTAGAACTTTTTATAGATTGTTTTGTCCAATACTTACAAATTCTTCTACCAAAATATATTCCATAAGTGATATTGAGTGGTCAATACTAGTTGAATTGTGGCTTGGAGATGATGAAGGTAGACCTACATTATCAATAGGTAAGCCAATTTTCTTCCATTTAAAAGAGAATGAGGTCTATTTAAAAGAAATAAAGGAAGTATTAACACCATACATACAAATGTTGAAAAACACTATAGCCGGTAAAGAATCTCCATTTTTTACAGATGTTACAAAGGAATAGAAAAATAAGGTAGAGTATTGAGATATAGTAAGGAACCTCCATTTTTTTTTTCAGATGTTACAAAGGAATAAAAAAATAAGGTAAAGTATTGAGAAATAGTTCTTAATAGTTTAGGTGAATTTGCAATGGTCATACAATAGTGGATAAAATTTATTCATATTTTTTAGGACCTTTAGATGAAGACAAGGAAAAATGCCAATGTTTACTGTAATGCATTCTATGTATTGAGATCAAAGCTTATGGAAGAGTATTTTCAAAATATGATAAGTGAATTGATATATGTTGGACCCAAATGCATGGCCAAATCCAACATTCAATCCCATCAAGGATATCAAAAAGGGAAATATGTTGCTTGTTAAATTAGGAGACGAGGATGAAGAGGAGTATATTTGGATGGAAAGGGTCCCTAAAATAATTTCCAAGATGATAATAGTTGTATATGTTGGACCCAAATGCATGGACAAATCCAACATTCAATCCCATCAAGGATGTCGAAAAGGGAAATATGTTGCTTGTTAAATTAGGAGACAAGGATGAAGAGGAGTATATTTGGATGGCAAGGGTCCCTAAAATAACTTCCAAGATGATAATAGTTGTATATGTTGGACCCAAATGCATGGCCAAATCCAGCATTCAATCCTATCAAAGATGTCGAAAAGGGAAATATGTTGCTTGTTAAATTAGGAGACAAGGATAAAGAGAAGTATATATGGATGGCAAGGGTCCCTAAAATAATTTCCAAGATGATAATAGTTGTATATGTTAGACCCAAATGCATGGCCAAATCCAACATTCAATCCCATCAAGGATGTCGAAAAGGAAAATATATTTCTTGTTAAATTAGGTCAAGGATGTCGAAAACGAAAATATGTTTCTTGTTAAATTAGGTCAAGGATGTCGAAAAGGGAAATATGTTGTTAAATTAAATTAGGAGACGAAAATGAAGATGAGTCTATTTAGATGGCAAGGGTCCCTCAAATATTTTCCAAGATGATAATAGTTGGACTCTTCATGTTAAAGTTGATGGATGGAAACATAGGTCAAGGAAAAAATAAATAAAGTATTAGAGCAATATTGATTACCAACTCTTCAAGACACGTCACTTGGATCTATTCTAAGTGATACTATAGTTAAGGCATGTATGAAAAAGAAAGAACTTTGCTTAGAGATCAAGATAAATAAATATTGTGTATATGTTGTAGTTCATCTATATAAATAAATATTATTAGAAAGTGAAAATGATTCATAAATGTAAGTTTTTGAATTATATATATATATACCATTTTTAATGCATATGGTCTCTCAAATATTTTTTTAATATTATTTGTTATTTATTATAAACATTATTTTTATATTATTATAATTTGGTGTATTATTTTTTATTATTTTAAAATAAAGCAAATATAATATGTTATAAAACTAATTGAATAGGTTTAGGTTTGAAATTTCTTACATAAACTATTATTCTCTAGGTAAATTTGGATGAATTTAATTTTTAATATGAAAATATTAATATATATTTACCTTTATATGTTTCATAATAATATTATTATAATAAAATTGAATAATATATATATTTAAAGTATTAAATTAAAAATAATTTCACTTTTATATTATATATTCAAAATATTAAATCTTAAAAAAAAAAATTATATATCTATTATTTAATTTCAAAATTAATGAAATATATATATTTAATTTTTCTTATTAATCCCTTATTTGCTAACATAAATAGAATTATATATTTATAATTTAATTTCAAATTTAATAAAATATGTATTCTTATTTTTTTTTTATTAATTCTTTATTTGCTAACATGTTGTGTAAAAACAAATTCATTTAAATTTTGATTAGAACGCTTAAAGTTCTTATATACATTCCTACTTCAAGTATTTAATCTTAATTAATTATTAAAAAGATTGATTGATACATAATACTTTAAAACTTAGAAAAACTTAAAATTCCATAATTCATTAAGATTTAACCATAACCATAACCCACTAAATACAACCACTTAAGTCATTGCCTACTATGCATAACCATGATTCAAAACTACAACCACTTAGCCTATTAAATGATGTAAGATTCATAAAAGAGGGTAAATGCCAATTAAATTACAACAATTAATCAAGATTTTCCATGAGATTTTGATAGATAATCATAATTATTTCTCTACATGCATAGATTTTTTATCATTAAAAAAAAAAAAACATAGATACATCATATTAGAAAACCATAATTGTTGCTCTACATGCATAGATTTTATATCATTAAAAAAAAATCATAGATATCTTATAAATTTTCTATCATTTAAAAAAAACTTATAATTACCTTATATAATACTAATTAGAACTAATATGCAACCACTAAAATAAACAATCATAGTTGTTTAATGTTTTATCTTTTGTTTTGTTTTTTTTAACATAAATCACAATTTTATATTGTTTAAATTGTATTTTTGAATTTAACAAATTCAAATATTCAAATCCTACACAAAAAAAAATATCCAAAAAAAAATTAAAACATAAAACTATTAAACTATAACATAAACAATACTCTCCTCAATAATTAATCCATTTTTCCAATTTTTTCAAATAAACTTTATTTGAATTATCATAAAAAAAAAATTAGATAAAAATATAACAGAAAGGATTTTCTACTTGTCCAAGACATATTGGTGCTATGTCATTGTAAAAATCGAAATGAGAGAGCATAAAGAGCTAAAACAACATGATCTTATTATGCCCGTGGTATATAGCATTGGATATGTTGTTGACTCCCTATTAGTTGAGGTTGAAAAAAAAAATTGAAGCTTTTTCAGAACTTTTATGGTGGTATATAAAATTGATGGTGGTACATAGAATTTGATATAATGTTGAACATCTATTAGTAGAGGTTGCTTATTGAGATTTTTTAAAGAAAAGAGGTTATAGATTACATGTTGATTTTTTTATTTTTTTTATTATTTAAATTTTTTTATTTTTTATTTTTAATTATTTAAAATTATTTTCAAATTTGATTGGCTATTGAAACTAATTTATTATTTTCATCGCATTTAATTGTTCCACGTTTTGATTATTTTATGGGAATATTTTATGGTTAATTATATATAATCCGGTGCTTCAAGGGTTTTTCACATACTAAATTTATTTATGTATTTACAAATACAATTTAAACAATAAAAAATTGTGATTTCGTGCAGCTGGTGCTTCAAGAGTTTTTTACATACTAAATTTATTTATGTATTTACAAATACAATTTAAACAATAAAAAATTGTGATTTCGTGCAGATTTATATGGCCAATTCCTATAAAAAAAACATAACGTAGAACAATTAAACAACATTTTCAAAACTAACAACTATAAATAAATATAAATGCAAACAACAACGTGTTTTCATTTAATACAAATTGCTTCTCTGTCATTTTTTCTGTACATGAAACCAATTGATTAGAGGATCTAATGAATCATATCACCATATCGAAATTATTACAAAGATGGAAAATTTACATAAGTACATGCCATCTGTTTTACTTCTATTTGTTTGTACATTAAATTATGCTTAAAGTTGAATACATGATATGGCCGATCAGATTGTCCTTGTTTTTAAAGTTCGATGGTTCAATCACTCTCTGCAAGCGCCAATAAATTCTATTCTAGCTTGCCATCGTTTTTGTCTTAACGTGACCCCTTCTTCTCTTATCAATTGTTTATGTTCACCATCCAACCCTCTGGGTAGCTCAAAATTCTCGTATTCTGAAGGAGCTTTTCTTCGGTAGAGCATGGTTGTTTCGTATAATTACAGATTGTTTTCTAGTCCATTCTCTTAAAAACCTCGTAGTCCATCTTTTTATGGGAAATTGGTCAAGACCACGACCTTCTTGATGAGTTAGAGTTGGAAGGCAATAGTACTAAAACGATGGGAAAACTGAAGTTGTAAACATAAGTCTTGGAAATTTGTTGAGGAGTTTTGAGTGGTGAAAACCGTAGATAGTGGGATATGGTCTTGGCACAGGCTCAATTTGCTTATAATGATTTAATGAATAGATCGATTGGAAAGAGTCCTTTCGAGATTGTTTATGGTAGGTCACTTAAAGGAATTGTAGACTTGATAAAGTTTTCATATTTGAAAGAAAGGAAGAGTGTTGATGTGAGTGATTTTGCAGATGATCTTCAAGAATTGCATGAACAAGTGAAAAGGAGGTTGCAATAGCGTAATGCCAAGTACAAAAGAATTGCATGAACAAGTGAAAAGGAGGTTGCAATAGCGTAATGCCAAGTACAAAAGGAGGGTAGATTTGCATAGAAGAATGAAATTTTTTGAGGAAGGTGAACTAGTAATAGCGCATTTGCAGAAGGTAAGAGTCCTTGGCGGTACCTACAGTGAACTAAAGTACAAAAAGATAAGCCCATGCATAATTTTGAGGAATTTTTTTGAAAATGCATATAAGATAGAATTACCAGAGGAATTGGATATCTCTCTGATATTCAATGTTGTAGACTTGTATGAGTTTCATAAATGAGAAGAGAGTGATGAAATAAGTACGTCGGATGAATGGAAGTGACAACTATCATTCAGACCAGTGGAAGAAATTTTGGCCGTAAGGGTTTGTAAAGAAACTCGTTAAAAGAAATATATAGAATATTTAATTAAATGGAAAAATGGGGGGTTAGAAGATGCATCGTGGGTATCCAAGTAGGAGATAGTTGTAAATGTGTTGAAACTACACATAATAGATCTAGCTGGGAATTGACATACACAGTTGCAGAGAAAATTGAAGAAAAGAGAAGCAGGAGAGAAAGAATGGAAGAATTATCATTAACCAAATGAATGAATGATAATTTACACATGATATACTATGTATAAATCAACCAATGTGCACTAGAGGAGAAGCCAATGCGCCATAGTGGTGATCTAGAGTGATCTGGACACACACCAACAGTTACAGGAGTAAACTGCCACCTATTCTAGTCTCTTGGGAAGTTACGAGAGTGAATTGCCACCTAGTTGAGTTAACTAGTCTATCAGTCTTCAGTTAATTGACTGAAACAGAGTGAAGTGAGGACGAGATCAGGGAATCATGGGTAATGCACTAGTCTGGTGATGATCCCAAGGACAATGCACATTAGTTGGTAATGATCCCAATGTTGCATGGTGATAATCTCAATGTAGCATCTAGACTCCACTCAACTGATCAAACTGAAGAGAAAACTGAAGAGAATATTCTCCCTATAGGAATATTCTTCCTAAAATATAAGAGAATGAATAATGACTAATAAACATAGGAAAAAACTTAGGAAAAATAAATCGTAGGTGTGTGTGAAGTAACTCCAACACCCCCTAAACATCACTATGGTGAAAATAAAGAATGGTTCCCGACAATGAGGCCATGTTAGGTACCCAAATACAAAATATACACTAAAATAAAGCGAGGAAATAGGGAAAACATCATGGGAAACCCCCCCCCTCAAGGTACAATCTATGTAAAAAGAAGAAATGACAGTTGCTAGACAATTGTGTCCTTCACTCCAAGATGACTGCATAGAGAATGGAACTTCTTCTCAGTGAAAGTCTTGGTGAAGATGTTTGCAGTCTGTTCTGTTGAAGGACAGAACTGCAGGTCAATGATCCCCTTGTGTACTAAGTCCCAAATGTAGTGCATGTGGATATCGATGTGATTCATCTTCTGCCTCTAAACTGGATCTCTATAGAACTTTAGAGTGCTCTAGTTGTCACACCATATGACGATCGACAGATGAAATTGAATTCCCAACTCAGTGATAAAATGGTGTAGCCACATAGCCTGAATAGTTATGTTAACTACCCCTCTGTACTCTGCCTCGACTGAATATAGAGCAATAGCAGTTTGTTTCTTGCTTGACCAACAGATAGGCCCAAAACCAAGACTAAGTGAGTAACTAGATGTGGACTTGCGATCAATGCTATCGCCAACCCAGTCAGAATCAATGAACCCGATGAGGTCCAATGTAGAGTTTGTTGCATATTGAATCCCATAGGTGATGGTGTAATGTATGTATCGAAGGATACGCTTTGCAACCTTCCAATGTAGGTCATGCAGCTCCTCCATGAACCTAGAGATTGCACCAACTGCATAGGATAGGTCTGGTCTAGAGTGTGTGAGATACAACAAGCTCCCCATTAGCTATTTGTATAGTGTTTTGTCAACCAGTGGAGTGTTTCTGCCATCCTCAGGTTTGACTCCTGACAGGAAAGGAGTCGGGGCAGACTTGCAGCCTGTCATGTGAAATATCTCAAGGAGATCTCGTGCATACTTGGCATGAGATAGTTTGATGCCTGATGCATCCTGACTAATCTCGAGTC
>JZKD02S0181263.1:162176-180245 GCA_000966675.3 Picea glauca
CAACAATGGGTACCCCCCATGTGTTACCCTCAGTGGTCGACACAAACCCAACCTTGGAAATAGGGGTGGAGAGGACTTGTATATGGGAATGTTCCCTTCCAACCAACAAATTTTCCCACCTATCCACAATACCCTTCGAATATTTCCCAACTGCTCCCAGGATTTAACCCCCTTGCTCTTATTCCGCCCCCACATTTACAACAACAACTCGCACTACCCATGAATCAAAATATGCAGCAACCAATTCTATCTGCACCCATCCAAAACCCTCCTCGGCCTACCCCTATTCCCGCACAACCTATCCCTAACCCAAATATAACAGGTTGACACAACCTATACAAAACATTGAAGTACAAACCTTCCCTACATATGTAATAACACCAACTCCATTTAATGGAATTGAATTAAGATCAGGAAGGGTTGTAAACAAAACAAATCCCACTATGGTCATCCAAGAAGAACAAGTACATAATCACACAAATCAATAAGAACAAATAGATGTCCAAACAGTTCAAAGAGAAGAACAAATGACTAATCCATTAAATGAAGAAAGAAACACTCCAGTACAACAAGAAATTCCTTCTCCCAACTCCCTTGTAGCAGAAAAACCTCAGAAAATGAATCCTCCTTACCCAGAAAGGTTGCTCGTAAAGAAAACTAAGGAACCTCTAGAACATAATCTAGAGACTGAACTCTGGAACATATGTATAAACATCCCACTACAACAGGCCATTAAATACATACCTATCTATGCTAAAATAGTAAGGGACCTTTGCATTAAAAATCTGGGGAGAAAGAGGAAGGAGCCTCCTGTCATATAGGTGGTAGGGCAGTTATCAGAGTTTATAACAGAAATGTCATCTAAGTATAGTTATCTAGGGAACCCAGTGGTAACCATAGAAATAAATGGTGTTGCCTTACCTAACACATTGATTGATCTGGGGGTAGAAATAAATGTGATGTCAGTAAACACTATGAAAACACTGCAACTAGATCACCTAAGACCAACACAAACTCTGTTGGAGCTTGCAGACAAATCCGTCATCACCCTAGTGGGGAGTTTAGAAGAAATAACAATTACATTGGCCTCTTGGGAATACCCTATGGATTTCTTAGTAATTCATCCCAAATCCCCCAAACCAGGACATCCAGTAGTACTCGACCGACCATGGTTGGCCACTGTTGATGCATTCATTAGTTGTTGATCTAGAGAAATGACAATCTCCAATGGCACTCAAAGTCAAAAGCTTATCCTTTTTCCCCCCACCCAACCAGCCACAAAATTTCCTCTTTGGTTGGAGAATCCCTATGGAGAGGAGGACTGCACTCAACCCTTGTTGACACTTGAACAAGTAAAATGAGTACAAGAGCAAATTGAAGAACAAATCTTAAGTCTATTCTTGGATGACTCAGCATGCATTGATTATCCTCAATCTTTCCCTAACTACACATACATCTTTAGCCTCAAATTTCAAGAAATTTGGCAT
This sequence comes from Picea glauca, assembly GCA_000966675.3. Taxonomy (NCBI): domain Eukaryota; kingdom Viridiplantae; phylum Streptophyta; class Pinopsida; order Pinales; family Pinaceae; genus Picea; species Picea glauca. The sequence continues at coordinate 163,664 of JZKD02S0181263.1, forward strand.
CTTCCCACTGCTACAACAACCATTGTTTCACAAATAGAGGAGGGGAAAGAATCAATTGTTCAAGTTGTTGAAATCAGTCCTGGAAAGTCCTTATATATCAATGCTATCCTAGAAACAAATCAACAACAAAAGTTGATACAAATGATTCAAGGGAAATATGATGCTTTTGCATGGGATTACTCTAACATGAAAGGGATCCACCCAGACACCTATATGCATCATATTTACACTAACGATCAGATCATACCTATTAGGCAACCCCAAAGAAGAATGAATCTAGCCTTGAAAGATATAGTAAAAGAAGAACTCCAAAAACTCCTACAAGCCAATTTCATTTACCCTATGTCAGATAGCAAGCCGGTCTCCCCAATAGTTATTGTACCAAAGAAAAATTGGAAATGGAGGATTTGTGTGGACTTTCGAGAATTAAATAAGGCCGCCTATAGAGACTACTTCCCTTTTCCTTTCATAGATCAGGTCTTAGACACCTTGTCTGGGAAGAGGTATTTTTCTTTCTTGGATGAGTTTAGTGGTTACAACCAAATCCAAATTTCACCAGAAGATCAGGATAAGACCACATTCACCTGTCCTTGGGGAACCTATTCCTATAGGGTTCTCCCCTCTGGGTTATGTAATGCCCCTGCTACCTTTCAAAGATTTGTCTTGGCTATTTTCTCAAATTTAACCAATAATTGTGTGGAAGTCTACATGGATGATTTCATGGTATATGGGGATGATTTCCAACATTCATTGGATAATTTGGAGAAGGTACTGGTTAGGTGTAAAGAGACCAACCTCTCACTCAGTCACAAAAAATCTAGAATGCTTCTCACTGAAGGAATTGTTCTAGGTCACCACATCTTCGATACAGGAATAAGAGTGGACCCTGCCAAGATTGCCATTATTTCCCAAATCAAGATCCCTAGCTCACAAAAGGAAGTCAAAAGTTTCTTAGGGCATGTTGGCTACTATAGGAGGTTTATTCAAAATTTTACAAACCTAGATGCCCCCCTTTTCAAACTACTAACAAAAGATGTTGAATTCTGTTGGAATGAGCAATGCCAAATCTCCTATGAAATCTTAAAAACAAAATTGTCAAGTGCCCCTGTTTTGAGAGGTCCAAACTGGTCTCTTCCTTTCCATATTTGCACAGATGCCTCAGATACCTCTTTGGGAGTTGTATTAGGACAAAGGGAAGGGCATATTCCTTATGCTATATACTTTGTTAGCAAGAACCTCTCACCTACTGAAGTAAACTATACTGTCACAGAAAAAGAATTTTTATCAGTAGTACATGCCATCAACAAGTTTAGACACTATATAATAGGATACGAAGTTTTTGTGAACACTGACCACTCAGCTATCAAATTTCTAATGAACAAACCCGTTACAAATGCTAGAGTGACTAGATGGTTGTTATTACTACAAGAATTCAATATCAATATCATTGATAGGCTTGGAAGAGATAATTTGGTTGTTGATTTCTTGTCTAGACTTATTCATATAGGTGACAGTACTCCAGTAGATGATGATTTTCCAGATAAGAATTTGTTTTCCATTTCTACTTACACCCCTTGGTATGCAGACGTAGCCAACTATATGGTAATCGGAAAGCTGCCTCAAAGTATGAAATCCAGAGAAAAACAAAGAATTATTTAGCTAAGTGCCAATTATATGTGGCATGAGGAGAGCCTATACCAAACTGGACCTGATTTGGTAATAAGAAGATGTGTTCGGGAAGACGAAATGAAGGATATCTTCATAGCTTTCCATGGGGGCCCATGTGGAGGCCATTTTGTTGACAAAAGGACTGTTTACGAGATTCTATAGTCTGGCTATTATTGGCCAACCATCTTCAAGGATGAAAAGAAATACGTGGCCAACTGCGATGATTTCCAAATAATGGGAAAACCTACAACAGTCGACGAAATGCCACTCCAATCCCAAGTAGTGATCAAACCCTTTGAAAAATGGGCCTTAGATTTTGTAGGACCTATCAATCCCATGTCCCGCAGGAAAAATTACATCTTAATTTGCACAAAATATGTAACAAAATGGGTATAAGCCAAGGCTTTGTATTCAACCAATGAACAATCTATTGTATACTTTCTATTTGAGTAATTTTTCACTCATTTCGGGGTACCTTGGGAAATAGTCACTGACCAAGGGACATAATTCACCTCAAATTTGGTCAAGTCTCTTACTGGAAAATAAAGGATCAAACACATAAAGTCTTCTCCCTATCACCCCCAAGCCAATGTGATGCAGATCCCCAACCTTCTATCGGCCCTCGGGTCAAGGTCCGCTATAGGATCATTCGATTTCCCTTGAGACGAAATGGCTCTTTCGATTCCCTGTTGGAATCTTCATTTATCGATCCACGGGTCCTTTCGGCAACTCCCCTGTGTGAACATCACTAGGCGCAAGCTCCACCATCTCCGAGTGACCACAGTGCTATGACCAAGGCCTATTCCCAAAGGTGCTTGTCACAACTCGCAATCTCGTGAGTTTGTGAGTCGAAACCCTAGACTCTTCCTTCCCAATCTCGTGATACCTGAGATCACAAAATGGGTATAGCTCCCTTCTGTCAACACCCTCTGCATGTGACTGTCGGCTAGGCTAAACGCTAGCTCCCTTTGTGACTTCGCAAGTTGAAGGGTTGAGCCTCCATGCTCTTCCCGTGTGACCCTCCGAGACTTGAAAGTCAGGGAGGGTTGACCTTCCCTTCGCACTTCTCGCAACTCGCCACTTCGCGAGTTGTAGCGTCGAGCTCCTGTGCTCTTATCCTGCGAATCCTCGAGACGTGAGAAGTCAACAGAGTGTTGACTCCTTTCCTCCTGGCGACGCGTGTCTGCCTGTCAACCATGTGGGCCCCACCTCTTGGTTCTGCCACGTGTCTCTCATACCCAACTTCAGCACTTTGCAACTTCACTTCCCAAAACGTTGCTTCCTTTGTATCCCGACACCCAAAGTGCTGAGATCTCGAACCCCTCAATACTCCTTATCTCAACTCACGACTTTGGGAATTTCGGAGCAAAAGTCTCGACTCTCCAACTGCTAAAACCTGAAATTCCAATACGCCAAAATGGTTGACGACGTCCTTTCCCCGTACTTATATCGCATCTTGCAATTTTGGGAATCCCGGAACAAATATCTCGAGCTCCTATCCTCCAAAATGCCGAAATGGAGAATTCTGAATCGTTATAATGTTGGCCCCACAAGAGAATTTCTCTCCCTGTCAAGACTTCGCACTTCGCGATTTTGCGAATCTTGGTGCAAGGTTTTCGGTCCTTCAACTTGCGAATCCTCGAAGTGAGAATTCACGAGTGATCCAACGAATCCTGTCAACTTGGATCCTACGGTCCAATCTCTCCTGAGCTTGCACTTGAAGAATACTTGTCATAACTTCCCTGCTCCTCTGCAAGATATGACGGCTCTCAGAATTTTGCGAATTCTCCATGGAGAATTCCGACCGTCCAATTCCTCCTTGACAACTCCTACGAGATGAACAACGTATTTCTTCACAGAACTTGTCCACCTGCAAAAAAACTTCGCTATGCCTCCTTCCAATACTTCAAGGCACTAGCCCTCTTGAGCTTCTCTTCGATAACTTTGAAGACTCTATCCCTCCTGATATTGCTTGAAAATCCTCAAGTACTCTTGGGGATAATTTCTGCGTGCACTCCTTGCGTCACTTCTTCAAATACGCTCTAGTATTTGAACCTCTTCGACTCTGTGCACTCCCTGCGACAACAGTCCTTCAATAATTTCACTCAGGTTATAACTCTGAGACTCTACCTGGCCTGCGCACACCTTGCAAGACTCCTGTTCTTAACTTGCACTTCCATGAGAATGAGAACAATGTTATCCCTCCTGAGATTTCAGAAATAAAAACTTTGAACCCTTGTCAACGCACTCCTTGTGGACAAACTCCATTGCACTCCTTGTAGGAATTTTACTCACTCAGGTCGAGAAATAATTGAAACTCATTCCTTACTCTCTCTCTCTCAGATTTCAAACATTCAACAAGAAATGATTCATACATAGCGTAACAGTAAATGCATAACAGAAAGAGTAAAGTATTTATAAGCATAGAATTCAACATACATACATAGAGAATATCACAACACCATAAGTCTGAATCAAAGCTTCATGTATTAATTCAGGACTTTTGTACATGGGTGTTTTCAAATACAATTCTCTACTTCTTCTCCTCTCTGTGCTCTATGCTCGATTGATTATGCTAATGTTACAATGATACAAGATGAGGGTGTCTATAGTCGGTTTTCCCTCCTACGCTCTAAATTGTCTAATCTGCATTTAAATCTACCTACTCACATTAATTATGTATTAATTCCTTCACCCACTACAGATGAGAGCGGATTGATCAATATCTGTTTACAATATCCAAGTGTTCTTCCTCTTAACTATAACATTAACATCCTCACATTTATTTCAAAACATCTCAAAACACTTTTGCAACATGCTGAAATGCGCTGACACTTGTCCCAGCTGTCTTCGGCCTCTGTGCTTGCTTGTTGTTGGCGATGCTCCTGCATCATACTCCCTCACTTGAAATTTTTTAATGGGATCCTATCCATGAGTTCTCGCATGGTCTACCCATTCTTTTGGATCTCTTCTTCATTTTCCCAGTTGGCATCTTCAACTGGATGTCCCTTCCACTTGACCAAGTATTCAAAATATTCCATTCGCCTGGTCCTCTTACTAACTCTTTTGTCCAGTATGCTTTCCATCTGTGGCTTCTCTGCAACTGGCATATGTTTAGCCCACTAAACCTTTGGTTCTTCACTACCTTCTTTTTCTTCTTTAGCTTTATAAGGGTACAAATATGAGATGTTGAATATTTGAGAAATTTCGATCCCATCGAGTAATTCGACCTCATAAGCATTTGTCCCAAATTTCCTTATGATTCGACATGGTCCAATTTTCTTCATTTTCAATTTATTATATGTCCCTCTTGGGAACCTTTCCTTTCTCAAGTGTGGAAGGATCAAATCACCAACTTCTAACTAAAGTCGTCGCCTGTGTTGATCTGTTCTTCGCTTATACTCTTGGCTCGAGTTCTGCAATCGCTCCTTCACCTGGCTGTGAAGCTCCCTCATTGCCTCGGTAAAATCTTCTGCACTAGCACTCCTAGTTTCATTTTGTTCTGAATCCCTCAATTCATAAACTCCCCGTGGCTGCATGCCATAAACAATTTGAAATGGACTCTGCCTCATGCTTCTATTGATTGAATCATTATATGCAAATTCTTCCCATGGTAAAATATTGTCCCACTGACTGTGATGTTCTGTCACCAAACTCCTCAGCAAGTCTCCCAAAATTCTGTTGACGACTTATGTCTGTCCATCCATCTGAGGATGATAAGATGAACTGAATGACAAGTTTGTTCCCAGCATTTCCCATAAGGTTCTCCAGAAGTGTCCCACGAACTTGGTGTCTCGATCTGAAGCTATGCTCCTTGGTAAGACATGAAGTCGAATGACTTCTTTGAAAAACAGATTCGCAATGTGAGTTGCGTCACTGGTTTTCTGACACGGTATGAAGTGTGTCATCTTAGAAAATATATCCACCACTACAAAGATTGAGTTGAACCCTCTTTGTGTTCTCAGTAGCCCCAATATGAAGTCCATACTTACTGCATCCCACAACCTCTCTGGTATGGGTAACGGTTGATATAAGCCTGCATTCTGCCTCTTTCCTTTTGAATGCTGACAAATTCTACATCTATCCATGAATATTTTGACGTCAACTCTCATTCCTGGCCAAAAATATGACTCATTTAACTTTGAGAACGTCTTGTCATGACTGAAATGCTCGGCCAATCCTCCATTGTGTTTCTCCTTCAGCAAATTTTCTCTCATGGAGCATTTTGGAATACAAAATTGATTACCCTTAAATAGTAATCCTTCCTGGATCATGTATTATGTCCATTGACTTATGTCCCTGAGAATTGGATTCTCGGCTGCTTCATACGCCTCTTTGAAGTCTAGATCATCTCTGTACATGTCCCTAACATCATCAAAACCCAATGTTTTGACTCTGAACTCCTGCAATAGCAAAAATTTCCTACTCAAAGCATCAACAACTTTGTTAGCAGTTCCATAAATATGCTTAGTTACAAAAGTAAAGTTATGCATGTATTCAACCCATTTAATATGTCTTTGATTCAACTTCTCTTGTTGAGTCACAAATTGCAAAGCATGATTGTCACTGTATAAGACAAACTCCTTAGGAATTAAGTAGTGTCTCCATTTCTTCAATGCCTGGATAATTGCATAGAATTCTTTATCATATGTAGAGTACTTTATTTTGGCTTCATTCAGCTTCTCACTGAAGTATGCTATCGACCTGTCTTCTTGACTCAAGACTACCCCTATTGCAAATCCACTTGCATCACATTTTACCTAAAATGTATTCTTGAAATCAGGCAACACCAGAATTGGTTGTTCTGTAATCTTCTTCTTCAACAAATTGAAGCTTTTCTTTGCTTCTTCCGTCTAGTGAAAATATTTATGTCTTTTCTTCACTATGTCCATCATTGGTGCGCTAATCCCACTGAAATTCCTAATGAACTTCCTGTAGAAACTAGCCAATCTGTGAAAGCTTCAAACTTCAAATATACTCTTTGGTGATGGCCAATTCTTAATCACCTCCACTTTATCTGGATCCATCCTCAACTTGTCTGCAGAAATAACAAACCCCAAATAAATGAGCTCTGTCTTCATGAATGAGGATTTCTTCATGTTTATCAACAACTTCTCTTGTTGTAGCCTCTTCATCACTGTAGCCAAATGTTTCATATGCTCTGCCTCTATTTTACTGAAAATCAATATGTCATTAAGATACACAATGACAAATCTTACAATGAAATCCTTTAGGACTTCATTCATCAATCTCATGAAAGTGCTCGGTGCATTTGTTAATCCAAATGGAATAACAAGCCATTCATACAACCCTTCATTGGTCTTGAATGTTGTCTTCTATTCATCTCCTTCTCTCATACGAATCTGATGATATCCACTTTTCAAATCAATCTTTGAAAAAAAAATCGCTCCACTCAAGCAATCCATCAAATCGTCCATCCTTGGCAATGGAAATATGTACCTGATGGTAATCTTGTTAATTTCTCTTGAGTCTGTACACATTCTCCAGCCTCCATCTTTCTTTGGACTGAGTACTGTCAGAATAGCACATGGACTCAAGCTTTCTCTAATCAACTCTTTGTCCATCAAATCCTGGACCTATCTTTTGACCTCTTCATTCTCCTACGGTGTCAATCTGTACGTTGATTTGTTTGGTAAACTAGCTCCAAGTATGAGATCAATGTGATGACTTATACTTCTGATTGGTGGCAATGAACGAGGTAGTTCGTCTACTACTATATCAGTGAACTCTTCCAGCAACTTTTGGATTTCTTCTGGTAAATCATCCACTCTTGTATTGGTCAAAAAAATTCTAGGTTTCCTAACCACAATGAATTTTGTATCTACCCTCTTCTTAACCTCCTTAAGAAGTTCCTTCCCACTCATGAGAAGTACAATGTTGCTTACCTCAGGTTTCACCTCTTTATCCTTAATCAACAACATGTGAGTTCTCCCATTCTTTTCTAGGGTGTATGTGTTCTTTCTCCCATCATGAATCACATTCCTGTCATATTGCCATGGTCTACCCAGCAATAGATGACAAACATCCATGGGAATGACATCACACAATATATTATCGTTATATCCTCCTATCTTAAATTCAACTAAACATTGTTTAGTGACATTTACCTGATGTCCTTTTTGTAGCCACGAAACTCTGTATGGAGTTGGATGTTCAATAGTCTCCAGTTCCATCTTTTCTACCATCTCTGTAGAAACAAGATTGTCTGTGCTACCACTGTCCACGATGACCTTGCATACCCTATCTTTGGTCTTGCAAGCAGTCTGAAAAAGATTGTTCCTTTGCACTGGATTCTCCGCCTCCTTTTCTGGCGTTAAGAGAACCTTCCTCATCACTAGTGATCTTCCACCTTCAGCATCCTCTGCCTCAACATTCCACCTTTGTGCTTCAGCAATGTGAGTCTCACCTCCTTCTTTCTTCTTATCTGGACATTCATAAGATTTGTGTCCATTCTTTCCACATGTGAAGCATTTTATTACTCCACCTCTGTCTCTTCCTCTTCCTCTAGTGCGAGGAAAAGTATACTACCCTCTCTGTGAGCTTTCACCTCTTTCAGTTTGAGGTTGAGGTTTCTTCCACTCTTCCTTAAGCTTCTGACTCCTATCTTGGACAACTGTTTTTACCCTGGGCTGACTTCTACCTCGACCTCTTTGGCTTTTCTTTCGGCTCAACTTCTCTTCAGCCTTCAGAGCCATCTGATAATCATATTCTATGGTCTGAATGATCATCATGCTCATCTCATCCTGAATGTCGTATCTTAGACCATTCATATACCTGGTAACCTTTTCATCATCACTTTCACGATGACCTACCCTGATATTTAGCTTGTAGAACTCTTTAGTGTACTCCTTTACTGACATCAACTTCTGTCTCAAATTTTTCATCCTTCGAAATAGAGTAATTTGGTAATCCTTGGGTATGAATTTCACCTTCATCTTCATGACCATTCTATCCCAACTCCTGATTTTCTTCTTGCCTTTGCAGCATCTGTCAGCTTGTAGTTCATCCCACCACAATGCTGCATGTCCTTTCAATCTTGTGACATCATGTTTGACCTTCTTGTCTTCCTCGACATCTTCATAGTCAAAATACATGTCCAAAGCTATAATCCATTATACAAGTTATTCAACATCTAGGTTTCCCTCATATACTGGAATGTCCATTTTTTCCCTAGCACCCATTCTTGCAACAACCCTAATCAGGCGTTCATTTGCTGCAACTTCTTCTCCTTCATGTCCAACTTCATATTCACATTCAAATTCACTGACATCTCCAACATCGGTTGTGTGCCTCTGTTTTATTTCCACGTCCACGAGTCTGGCGCATATGTTATGCATATCTATTTCCATGGATGGATTTGGCACCTGCCTACCCCTTTCTCTTGGCATTTCCCTCTCCTCTGGCGGATTGGGTGTTTGCCTGTCTCTTCTTCTCGGCAGGATGGTGAATCTTTCTTTTCCCTGCTACAGAAAGCAAAGAAATCTTTATGGGCTCTGATGCCACTTGATGCAAACCCCCAAGACCTTGGGTCAAGGTTCTCTACAAGATCATTCGATTTCTCCTTGAGTCGAAATGGCTCTTTCGATTCCCTGCTGGAATCTTCGTTTATCGATCCACAGGTCCTTTTGGAAAATCCCCTATGCGAACAGCACTAGGCGAGAGCTCCACCTTCTCTGAGCGACCACAGCGCTATGACCAAGGCCTATTCCCAAAGGTGCTTGTCGCAACTCGCAATATCGGGAGTTTGTGAGTCAAAATCCCTGACTCTTCCTTCCCAATCTCGCGATACTCGAGATCATGAAATGGGTATAACTCCCTTCTGTCAGCACCCTCTACGTGTGACCACTAGCTAGGCTAAATTCTAGCTCCCATTGCGACTTCGCAACTTCGCAAGTTGAATGGTTGAGCCTACGTGCTCTTCCTGTGCGACCCTCTGAGACTTGAAAGTCAGCGAGGGTTGACCTTCCCTTCACAATTCTCGCAACTCGCCACTTCGCGAGTTGTAGCGTTGAGCTCCCGTGCTCTTATCCCGCGAATCCCTAAGATGCGAGAAGTCAATGGAGTGTTGACTCCTTTCCTCCTGGCGACACATGTCCACCTATCAACCACGTGATCCCCACCTTGTGGTTCTACCACGTGTCTCTTTTACCCAGCTTCGGAACTTCGCAACTTCGCTTCCCAAAACGTTGCCTCCTTTGTATCCCGACACCCGAAGTGTCGAGATCTCGAACCCCTCGATACTCCTTATCGCAACTCGCGACTTCGGGACTTTCGGGACAAAAGTCTCGACTCTCCAATTGCCGAAAACCCAAAATGTTGATCCACTGAAATGATTGACGACGTCCTTTCCCCATACTTATATCGCGTCTCACGATTTTGGGAATCCCGGAACAGTTATCTCAAGCTCCTATCCTCTGAAATGCTGAAATGGTGAATTCTAACTCGTTATAATTTTGGCCCCACAACGGAACTTCTCGCCCTATCGGGACTTCACACTTCGCGTTTTCGCGAATCTTGGTGCAAGTTTTTTGGTCCTTCAACTCGCGAATCCCCAAAGTGAGAATTCACGAGTGATCCAACGACTCCTGTCGACTTGGATCCTACGGTCCAATCTCTCTTGAGCTTGCACTTGAAGAATACTTGTCGTAACTTCCCTGCTCCTTTGCAAGATCTGACAGCTCTCAGAATTTTGTGAATTCTCCACAGAGAATTCCGACCGTCCAATTCCTCCTTGACAAATCCTACGAGATGAACAACATATTCCTTCACAGAACTTGTCCACCTGCAAAACAAATTTGCTATGCCTCCTTCCAACACTTCAAGGCACTAACCCTCTTGAACTTCTCTTTAATAACTTCGAAGACTCTATCCCTTTTGATCTTTCTTGAAAATCCTCAAGTACTCCTGGGGATAACTTCTGCGCACACTCCTTGTGGCACTTCTTCAAATACGCTCTAGTATTTGAACCTCTTCGACTTTGTGCACTCCCTGCGACAACAATCCTTCAATAATTTCACTCAAGTTATAACTCTGAGACTCTACTCAGCCTGCACACACCTTGCACGGCTCCTATGCTTAACTTGTGCTTCCGCGAGAATGAGAACAATGTTATCCCTCCTAAGCTTTCAGAGATAAAAACTCTGAACCCTTGTCAATGCACTCCTTACGAACAAACTACACTGCACTCCTTGCAGGAATTTTACTCACTCAGGTCGAGAAACAATTAAAACTCATTCCTTACTCTCTCTCTCTCAGATTTCAAACATTCAACAAGAAATCATTCATACATAGTGTAACAGCAAATGCATAATAGAAAGAGTAAAGTAGTTATAAGCATAGCATTCAACATATATACACAGAGAATATCACAACACCATAAGTCTGAATCAAAGCTTCATGTATTAATTCATGACTTCTGTACATGGGTGTTTTCAAATACATTTCTCTGCTTATTCTCCTCTCTGTGCTCTATGCTCAATTGATTATTCTAATGTTACAATGATACAAGATGAGGGTGTCTATAGTTGGTTTTCCCTCCTACGCTCTAAACTGTCTAATCTGCATTTAAATCTACCTACTCACATTAATTATGTATTAATGCCTTCACCCACTATAGATGAGAGAAGATTGCTCAAGATTTGTTTACAATATCCAAGTGTGCTTCCTCTTAACTATTACATTAACATACACATATTTATTTCAAAACATCTCAAAACACTTTGGCAATGTGCTGAAATGTGTTGGTTCTTGTCCCAGCTGTCTTCCACCTCCGCGCTTGCTTGTTGTTGGCGATGTTCCTGCATCACAATGGCCAGGTGGAATCAACCAACAAAGTGATAGAGGCCATCCTCACTAAGACTGTTCAGTTACATCACAAAGATTGGGTTGATAGGTTGCTTGAGGCCTTGTGGGCCTATAGGACAGCTTGGAGCAATAAAACAGGCCATACACCTTATGAGTTGGTGTATGGGAAACAGGTACTACTACCCATAGAATTTCAAGTAAAAATCTTCAGAACTACCATGCAATTAGGGATGGATCTAAATGAAGCTCAAAAACAAAGGCTATTACAATTAAATGAGCTTGATGAGATAAGACAGGATGCTCTACAAAGAACCACCCTGATACAAGAACAAAGGACCAAATGGCATGACAAGTAAATCAGAAGGAAGTCCTTTTAGTCAGGAGATTGGGCCCTTCTATATGATAGTAGATTCAAAAATTTTAAAGGTAAGTTGTCTACTATATGGTTGGGACCTTATGAGGTTGATACAGTTTATGACAATGGTTCAGTAAAAATAAAAACCATTGATGAGAATCAGACTTCCTTTGTTGTAAATGGGCATCGTCTGAAGGTTTATCATAAGCCTCTATCAAAAGAGGATTTTGTCAAAAATGTTCTTCAGAGCTTCGAAATGCAACTGGTAAGCAAGAGTATTTCTCCTCCTGCTGACCTACCACAGTAAGTTCAATTTTGTAAATTCATATTCTGTACATATGTGTGTCATTAGATAAAGTTTCTCTTTTATTTTTCTAATATAACTAACAAAAACAAAACAAAAATTCGGTTGTGTTCCCATGTAGACAAACGAATAAGGAGGGCATCTACCAGATGGAGTCTTCTTTAAGTTTTTTAGACTCCTTAAAATTGAAAACACCGGCGAGAAGGAATTGACCCGGGCTCGAGAAAAATCCATGGGACAGTATAAAGAGTTTCCTTTAAGTTTTTCAAACTCTTTAAAATTGAAAACACTGGCGAGCAGGAATTGGCCCGAGCTTGATAAAAATCCACGGGACAGTATAGAGAGTTTCCTTTAAGTTTTTCAGAATCTGTAAAATTGAAAATACCGACGAGCATTAAATAATCTGGGCTCGATAAAAATCCACAGAAAAGTAGTAGTTAGGATTATTATTGTTATTTTTGTAATAAAAGAGGAAATTCTAGTAGGAGTTGTGTTTACCTTGGTTCCAAAAAAAAAGGGGGGGGGGGGGTTGTCATCTCAGTAACTGGTCATTCCATAATACCCTCCTATTACAGAGCTCTCTTGCATTATTCCTCTACAAACTTTTGGTAACTACATGGTTTTTCAATCGAATATGATCATAGAACACCATCTATTCCTACAAGTCACTGCCATAGAATCTGTTTCAAAAATCTCTCAAGCACCAGAAAAAAATATTCATCTATGTGCATATCCAGTACCAATGGTCATCACTGTGCTAAATCATCTCACTATGCTTATCCAGTAATAAACTCCATTTGGTATTAAAGAAGGGACCCTGCGCTATTCTAGTACTAGTTACAAACTTTACACATAGGTAATCTGGTACTCAGAAAAGTGCAGTCAGGTAATTCGATACTTAGATGATCCTGTACTATTTTCAACTCTGCACACTAATGATCCGATACTGGTAAGGACGTGACTAGTAACTCTCATCATACTTTCAATTTGATGCTCAATTATTAGCGCTAGGACATACAAATTCAACATTTCTTTTCGTTTTATTAAAAGGAATTAGACTAAATATGCATTTAAAACATCTGGTTGCTCTCTGATCATGACATATTCCCTCTCACGAACTTCTTTTAAAAAAATCCTCGACCACATTTCCATAAGAAGAAGATGTCCTTATTCCCTGAATATCAAGAGTGCAAGGTCATTATGTCCCTCACCAGAACGAACTCATACTCCTTCTATCTATCCGGTAAATAAACCTCATAAACTTATGAATTTTTCTCGTACTATATGAAGTGACACAAACCACATCTCTAAGCATATCAAATAATGATCCCAGCCAATTTTACACTCGCGAGTCCCGAACATAACGACCACACCCTTCCATGAATATAGTCTGACGTCAGTTTTCCACGAGTCTGTAAGTCGTTAGAGGATCCAACTTGCCTCACCATATCATCATGACTATCGATGTGAGCGTTGTAATCTACACTTCCATTTATAAACGCTCCTTTGGATGGATCTTCCATCCAAATGAGCATTATTTACCATTGTTGTCACACCATCTATAGACATCCCATGCCTCCATATCCCTTGCATATTTTTCCCCGTCCGGTATTCTATCACAGTCTACATTTATCCGGTACTCAACCCTCAATACTTTGTCCATGCCTCATCTGCACGAGAGAATTGTTTAAGCTAGCATGGGGTTCGACAGGCATGAGCCCATATTTCAATTGTACAGGGAAACAACAACATATCAGGCTTGCAGGGAAAAATATGAACATGCAGGGTGGGTGATATTTTTGGAGAAGTTTAAAGGCCATCACGAGGGGATTTCTCTTGCCTTCGCACAGACATATGATGAAGAAAGTGTGAAGTTTGGATACATGAAGCTAACAATTATAGAAGCCACTATAACAGAAGCTACAAGTCTCCCCATGGCTAGAGAAAAATACTTCAAGAGGGTGATCGTTGACAGGAAACTCTGTCAGAAATTCCTCAAGCCAGAACACCAAGACCTCGATTGGACCAAGGGAATCCCTGGAAGCTATGTCAAAGAAGAGTATTGGACGATGCTCCTAAGGCTGTAGAAATTCCTCCCCTGCAAAGGAAGGTATGCGATAACCTTCATTTATCATTTGAAGCTTTTATCACATTTCGAGGGAGGACCACAAATTGATTTCCCTCACTTCCTATGGATGAGTTTAAAGAAGATGGTGAGAGGAGTGAGTTCAGTTTCCAAGAAACCTGAGACTAGCCTTCATCACCATGGTTTAATAAAACTTCTGGTTGTTCATGCTTTGAGGACACAAGGTTGTAGTTGGAAGAAATTACTCCAATATAATTTTTCTCAAGAAAGAATATCAAAAAATGTTGAAACACAGGAGACAGTGATACACAGTGAGGGTTCGAGCAAATGGGCCAAGAAAGACATAAGAAGGGTATCAGGAGGAAAAGAAGACACTATTACACCCAACTCATCTCATCCCATTGAGAAATCAGTGACATAAAAGTCTGTCGTAAGGGAACCTACTATATCGAGGAAGAGGAAGGCCACCCAATCCCATAAAATAGGTCCTACCTCGATTCAAAAGGATAAAAAGGAAGAATCTGAGCTAGGAGACAACGTTCCTAAAGTAATCATGGAGGTGTCATTAGAACCAACCAGCCAAGTAGAGAATACCCTTGACCTCAACTAACAAAACAAGAGAAAGTCTTCCTAGTTTAAAGCATCTATCTCAGTCTTGCGTCCTAAAGACCAACTATCACAGAGTAAGAAACGAAAGAAGGATGAGACAAATCAACAAGAGATTTTACATGAGGCAACTATCAAACCCCCTCTGAAATCCCCTAAAGAATTGAAAAATACTCCGGAAGTTACTCGGTCTTCCTAGAAACTGGTTGGTGAATTGAAAGAAATTGTTAAGGTGACAAGGAGAAATAAAAAAATCGAAAGGGAGAAGGCACAAAATACAGAACCTACGCCTCAATATTCTAGGGTAGAAATACGGGCTGGCCGGCAGAAGCAAACTCCAGAATTCACAACTCAAGACCTTGAGACAAAAATCAAGTCGACATAGGAGAAACAGGTGTCCAGGCCTACAACCGGTGTTAAGATTAAGAAAAGGAAGTTATTTGAGGAAATTACTACCCCTGTCAGCAAGTCTAAGGAGGCTCTGCCCCCCATACAGAGGACGACCAGAAGCATGGCCAAGCAGATGATAGTTCCAAATATACCATCTCTTCAAAAGGAACCCATGGATATTCTGAGTTCTCCAGAGAAAGGAAGTGGTTGTGGAGCAACAGTGAGTGAAGCAGAAGGGTTGGTAACAGTAAGTGAGACCGAAGGATTGGTAACATATACTTTGAGGGGTTTGAGGAAAGAAAAAGAAGCCCAAGAAGAGATAACTAAGGAGGCAATCACATATAGTCCAGACAAGTCTCTGAACAAACAAAGATTGATAGCAAAGGTTGAGAGGTTGAAGCAAGAATGGAGTAATACAAAGTATTGGACAGACATATCAAGACAGAAAATGCACAATTGAAAGAACGGCATGCAAAGGTCTCTTCCAAACTCAACAAGGTCTTGCGATTGATCTAGTACACTAGGATAATTAAGAAGGAATTGAGAAGTGAGGTTTCTGGTTTCAACATCCTTCAATCTGAGAAATGACAAAGGAAGATCCAGTTTTTCAGAAAGTTTTTTTTTTTTTTGGGTATCAATTTTTGATAACGTTGCCTGAGGACATGAAACACCTTCAACATGGGGGAAATGTTGAGTCCCTATTTGGACATGTATAATACCCTATCTTACCTTGTATCCGAGCCTTTTTTCCTATGTTATAAGCCTACATTTGACTATTTCCTCTCAAACACATACCTAATAGCCTTGTGCATGTTCACAAGAGGTAATTGATGATTTGAAGCATGTTTGTTTAATTTTCTTGAAATAATTTGATTAAAGTGTTTTATTTTGTATATTCCTAATGGTTTGATTTATGAGTAGCCTATATGGTACTTGCGCTATTCCAATACTACTAGTCATCATGCAATCCGGTACCAAATCCATTCTGGTACCCAAGGCAGCTTTGATCCGGTACCATCTACTCCAAATCTATTCTGGTACCAAGTCATGCGTTATTCTGGTACTATCTGCTCCGCGCCCATTTCGGTACTCAGATTCGCGACTGTGTGTATTCTGGTATCAAAACCTCTGTTTCCAGAATGCACCAGTTGGACTAGTATGATGGTGAAGATTTTGAGAAGGCATATGAACAGAAGCTCCCAAATCAGTTTTCCAAATTACTTGATCTAAAATCGAAGAAGACTTGAAAAACTTGAATAATTATTGCAAGTGAAATGTTATGTGTTTAAAGCAACAGGATCAATTTGCAACACATAAATTAAGGATTACTTATGCAAAATACACATAG
>JZKD02S0181263.1:225812-247332 GCA_000966675.3 Picea glauca
GTTGATTACATGTTGTTTGGCACAGGTTGGTGCATGGTTGATGCACTTGTTTATGGTACAGATTGATATCTGTTGAGGATTGTTGTCTCATCTCAGTTGGTGCTGAGAATGTAAGTTTAGTATTGAATATAGAGCTGGTTATCCTATAGAGTTTTACTCTATTCAGTTGTTTCTGAAAAACCCCATGATTGAAGTCCATAATAAAAAGAAAATTTTTACATACATCTTGTGTTACTTGTGGAGATGATTTGTTGATGATATATTGCTGATATATGTTGTTGATATATACTAACATCTAACTGATTATTAATGAAATCAATGAGTAATGAGTAAATTTCGAATGCTAACTAATGAGTTTTGTGCAAGAGGGAAGTTTTGGGAAAAATAACCCCACACTCATTCACCCCCCCGCTAAGTGTGGTAGGTGTGTCCAACAATTTTTGGGATTAAATGTGCATAGTAAGTCATTAATATATGACCCATATCCATGAGTATTAGTAACAAATAATAAATAATTCTCATGATTTGAATAGTGCACTTAGGACTCATTGCATCAGGTGATGCTCATAGGGGTGAAGAAGTGGGATTGAAACCAACAAAATGAGTCACATAGCATCAATCATCACTTTTGAGGTTTGCACCTCGTAACCATGACTTCCCAGGTGGTTACCCATGCCAACACGCCTTTGGCTCAAGTGCTCTTAACCATGGAGTTTTCCCACAATCAAGCCCACTTAGCTTGCTACCCCATTTGCAAAACCTTAGCAAGTATTATGCCTTATGAACTATCTAGTTAGAGTTCCCTTCACTCTTATTATTTAAGCATAGATGGGATTCCACAGTGCAAGATATTAGATATAATTTTTTCATAGATTAAGTCATTAATGTATGATCCATATCCATGATTATTAGTTACAACTGACCAATAATTTTCATGAGTTGAATAGTCCACTTAGCCCTCATTGCATCAGGTGATGCTCACATGGGTGAAGAACTAGGATTGAAACCAATGAAATGAATCACATAGCATCAATCATCCCTTTTGTGGCTTGCCTCTGGATCAAGCACGTTTAACTGTGGATTTTTCCCATAGTCAAGACCATTTAGCTTGCTACCCCATTTTCAAAACCTTAGCAAGTATTGTGCCTTATGAACTATCTAGTTAAAGCTCCATTAACTCGTATTATTTAAGCATAGAGGGGCTTCCAAAGTACAACATATTAGACATCATTTTGGGGATTAATTGCATAGAGTGAGTAATTAATCTAAGACCCATATCCATTAGTATTAGTGACAACTGACCAATAATTCACATGATTACAATAGTCCAATTAACACTCATTGCATCGGATGATGCTCACAGGGGTGAAGAAATGGGCTTGATTGTGGGAAAACTCCATAGTTAAGCATGCTTGAGCCATAGGCGTTTTGGGATGGGTAACCACCTAGGAAGTCCTGGTTTACTGGGTGAAAGCCCCATAAGTGATGATTGATGCTATGTGATTCATTTCACTAGTTTCAATCCCACTTCTTCACCCTTGTGAGCATCACTCGATGCAATGAGTGCTAAGTGAAATATTCAAATCATAAGAATTATTGGTTAATTGCAACTAATACTCATGGATATGGGTAATAGATTAATGACTTACTCTATGCATTTAATCCCAAAAATGATATCTAATATGTTGCATCGTGAAAGCCCATCTATGCTTAAATAATAAGAGTGAAGGGAACTCTAACTGGATAGTTCATAAGGCATAATACTTGCTAAGGTTTTTCAAATGGGGTATCAAGCTAAGTGGGATTAATTACGGGAAAACTCCATGGTTAAGAGCACTTGAGCTAGAGGTTTCTTGGGATGGGTAACCACCTAGGAAGTCATGGTTACCGGGTGCAAGCCTCAGAAGTGATGATTGATGCTATGTGATTCATTTCATTGGTTTTAATCCCAATTCTTCATCCTTGTGAACATCACCTGATGCAATGAGGGCTAAGTGGACTGTTCAAGTCATGAGAATTATTGGTCAGTTGCGACTAATACTCATGGATATGGATCATACATTAATGAATTACTCTATACAGTTAATCCCCAAAAGGTTATCTAATATGTTGCACTGTAGAAGCCACTCTATGCTTAAATAATAAGAATGAAGGGAGCTATAACTGGATAGCTCATAAGGATCAATAATTTATAAGGTTTTGCAAATGGGGTAGTAAGATAAGTGGGCTTGATTGTGGGAAAAATCCATAGTTAAGCGTGCTTGAGCTAGAAACATCTTAGGATGGGTGACCACATGGGAAGTCCTAGTTATCGAGTGCAAGCCCTAGAAGTGATGATTGATGCTATGTTATTAATTTCATTGGTTTCAATCCCACTTCTTCACCCCTATGAGAATCACCCGATGCAATGAGTGCTAAGTGGAATATTCAAATAATGAGAATTATTTGTCAGTTGAAACTAATACTCATGGATATGGGTAATAGATTAATGACTTACTCTATGCAGTTAATCCCAAAAATGATATCTAATATGAAAATACAGTTCACACAGAAAGTTCCTTCTTTCAAGAATGCTTGAAAAATAGATTCCACGTCATGTTTTCCCCATCCATATCAAGTCAAACATAAATTCAAATATAAGTCTCTCTATCTGCATTTGAAACAATGGTTCCTTCAAATACATAATGTACATAGGAGATAATGGTCTTCATGTTAACAAGTTAGTAGCTAACTCCCCTGCATTAACCACCTTTTCTTTCAAAATGTGAGCCTCATCTTCTTTCTCTTACCATTCTCCATTATGATTTCATGTCTTCCAATTCCTTCTTTAATTTATTGTTATGTTCAATGAGATACCAAATGGTATCATGTTGGTTGCTATAACACTAAATTCTTCACCTTTCACCCAATTCAACTACATAATATTTGACTTCAAGGAAGTGCACACTTTATGATGGGAGGAAGAAACTTATTTCCATACATCTCTTTCAATGATCATTTGCTTAACTATGCACCTATTTAATGTCATTATTCAATTAAAGCAATAGAAGAAGTGGGAATTTTTTCAAGGGTTACCCGACAAGCAGCATCCAAAGTGCCAACTATGTATATTTCCTATCATGCTAAGTGGAGAGTTTTTTCAATTGTATCTAACTCTATATTCTCTTGTTATATCAACATGATCTCATCAGGGCGTGGAGACAGTGGAGTGGAACCTGTTGGTTTCTCCCTATTGTAAGAATACTCACCTATTAAGTGCTTCCTCTTCAACATTTTACTTATCCTTATGCATTTAAGGGTCTCTATAACCATAGGTTTATATTTTTTCTCATTATCGAAGGGAGACCCATATTGTATGACCGTTTCTATGTTATCCTTATCATATGTAGGTATAATAGTTGACCTACCAACAAAATCTTCCCAACATTATCTTGGTTTATATTGCATGAATGTGTCTTTAACCAAAAGGTAGATTAACCCATTATGGGGAAGTTGCAATCATTTTCTAGCTTGAACTTGTTCAACCATGGCCTATATTTAACATAGAAAAAATAAGGGTACATTAGTTTTCCTATCCTTTCTTAAATGTGCAAGAAAAAAATTGTTATTCCATGCAAATAGGTGAATGACACTCAAAAGTGAAATACTTTATCACATGATGCACTACCTCAACCCATGGTTAGGGTAGAGAATTTTTTTATTATTCCTTAACTAGTGTATTCAAAAGCTCCATCAAGTGCCAAGAAACATCCCTTGGACCTCATATATTATTCTCTCTCTTTAAACCATCTTTTACTATCTGCATACAATCCCATAAATCTAGAAATCATTGTGTACCTCTAATCCATTTACTCTTGTAATTATATTCTAGATATTAGGGTGAATTTCTTAGCTAGCAACACACTAATGTCCTAAATTTTCTCAAAATATTGAAACCATCCAACCTGCCTGAAAATATTTGTGATTTGGTCCATTATAGAGGACTACTTCTAAAGTAGTGGGTTCATGTCTATTCAAGTCACCTCCCATTTCTTCTCAACCTCAATTCCTAACTGAGTATCACTATGTGACATTGTAAGGATTTCTTTCATGAAAGTATTGATGGGAATGACACCTTATTATTCATAATTCAAATTTGTGTCTCACTCATTCCCAAATCCTTCCATTACTTCTTGAATTCAATTTTGGAACGATTTGGTTACATCAGTTAATCGACACCTACATTACCATTACTTAACTATTATTTCATTGTTTCCCTCATTGGTTCAATTGTCAATTGTGCCAACATGTGATAGAGTTGATGGGTATAGTCATGTGCAAAGGTATGCTTAATCATGCAATATTTATTATGAGATCATATAGGTCAATGTGATGAAATATGATAGACATGTTTTAAATGTGATGGGTTATGAGTCATGAATATCTATGAACTTTGATGATTTATTTGGTGATGTAACAAAGGAAGGGTGAAATGAATGTGCAACACATGTAGAATTTGGAAGGTTTGAAAGGGTTCAAAATGGAAACATAATGTGATATATCATGTGATGCAAGAAACAAAATCCCCCCAGCTCAAGTTGGCACCATCGTTTTGGTAGAATAACAAGGAAGTAAATGGTAAGAACGAAATTCAATAGAAGGAAAATAAACGAAAATAAATGAATTTTCCAAAGAAGAGATAGAAGCACTTGAACACAAGGAGTAGAAGTAGTGTCAAAGCCAACATGGGTAAAAGGAATCAAGAGTGAGGTGATGGGAAAATTAAGAGAATTGTCAACAAAGTGGCAACAAAGAGATGCATTAGCACTGAAAAATATGGTAGCTTCAAAGAAAGGTGGCAACATCAAAAGATGCGGTGACTAGAAAAAGTTGGTAGGCTCAAGAAAATTAATGAGAAAATATATTTTTGGAACATTCTACATAGGATCTCGCTAAAAATGGTTTTCAATACAACACATGTCCTATGACACCCGAGTGTTTTCATCATAATACTTTATTTTTCTTTAAGGGGTTTTGACTAGCTAGATGTGAAGGTTGGGATCCTTTAATCATATTGATAGATTATTGGTTCTATAAGTTGGTAATGAACTCGTACTTAGATTTGGGATTTCTATAAATATTAAGATTGTGGTCATTGACAAGAAGAGGTATGCAATAATAATTGATAACACATACACATACTTATCCATTGGAATAAATTATTTCTACTTCATAGGGACTAGACAAGCATGTGTGAATTTTACCTTTAAAGTCTTGAAATATGGAGTCATATAGTAAATCCCTGACACCTAGCTGGAAACAATTTATTTTTTTAATCAATGATGTAAACAAGTACATTATTGTTGTAGAGTCTCAATATGTTGTTGAGCCTACTAATCAAAACCATATAACATATTTAGCTGGGTTATTCATTATTGACCAGTAACAAAAATATTGATTCCTAGATCAAGATTTGTTCAAGGAGTTTTGATTTGAAATTCGATTGGAAAAAAGGACTATTTTTCCATATACTAGTTCATAGGGAGTGAAACCTATAGAAGTTTTCCAATTTGTATGCTATGACCAAATAGCTCCAGGAATATGCTTAGCCTAATCATGACAATGGAATTGGAAAATCTTAGTTAGGATGTTTTCGATATCCCTATTAATGACTTCAAATTGGCCGTTGGCATGTGGATGATAGGGGGTGGAGCACTAATTCATGATTTGACAAGTATTCATGAGAATGGAAATTAT
The DNA here is from genome assembly GCA_000966675.3 of Picea glauca. Taxonomy (NCBI): domain Eukaryota; kingdom Viridiplantae; phylum Streptophyta; class Pinopsida; order Pinales; family Pinaceae; genus Picea; species Picea glauca. Next base: position 231,549 of record JZKD02S0181263.1, read on the forward strand.
TTGGGAACTGAATTGAGCTCCCTTATGAAATATGATTTACCTAGGGACATTGAATTTGATGAAAATGTCTCCATGCAAGAATTTAGTAACTTGTTGTCCCTTGATATCTCACAAATTTTTAACTTCAACCCACTTGGTCAGATAATATGTACATACCAAAATGTAGCAGAACTGATTGGGAGGATTGCTGAGGAAAATGAAATCAATTCCCCATTTAGAAAAATGTCCTAGATAAACCTATGGTTGTAAGAATTTATGAAAATTTAGTAGGACAACTCATGCATTGGCAAACATCACATTGTGCAACATAAGTTTGAGTATCCCTATGAAGTGTAGGCCAATAGTAACCAGTGGAGAAAATTTCCTAATAGTCCTTTCTATGGAAAAATACCCCCCACATGGTTCATCATGACAAGCCTTAAAAATCTTGTACACCTCATCATCGCAGATGTAGCAATGAAAGATATATTCTAGGATGAATTGGAACAAGTAACCATGGATCTAGAAGAAAGGTCATATTTTCTTAATCAAACCACGACACTCCTTGTATGAAAAATGTTGTGGAAATTTTCCCACCACCAAATAATTTGCAATGTCTAAAAAACATGATGTTCTAACATAAACTACAAATAGATGCTCATTAGGAAAGGTATTTTCTAGTGGTTCAATTTCTATCTTGTTAGGCAATCAGGAAAGAAAATTTGCAATGAAATTCTCCCGACCAAGTTTATCAAGTATGGTCACATCAAATTCTTGAAGAAGCAATATCCAACCAATAATTATTTTATTAATACTAGGTTTATTGGTTACATATTTAATGGTAGAGTGATCAATGTGGAAAAACACATAATACCTGGTAATGTAATGATGGAATTTATTGGTAGCATAAAACTTATCAAGAAACGTGTTTTTGGTGACTATGTAATTTAACTGGGTGACTAGATTCTTACTTATGTATTAGATCTCATACATCAATGTAGCATCATTTTGTCCCAACATTACGGGCAAACTCTTATCAATGGCATTCGTATAAATATGCATGATTCAAACCATGATAAATAGGATATATTGTAATTTTTTTATTTAAGGTGTCAAATGCATGTTGGCAAGATGAGGTATAAGAGAAAACCATTTCCTTGGAAAGAAGGGCATCTAAAGGAGAAACAATCTTAGTAATTTTTTTCATAAACCTCATGTAATACCTAGCATGCCCTAAAAAAATGCAAACATCCTTCTTCTTTTATGGAATTGGAAGGTCTTTGATGACATTAATTTTTGCAGGGTCTACTTGAATAATTTTGGTAGAGATGTGGTGTCCTAATACAATTTCTTCCATCATCATCATAAAATCATTTCTCATTACTTAGATACATTTTCATATTTCGACATCATTTAAGCATTATTTCAATGTTAACCAAGGATTCTTCAAAAGCACCTTCAAATACACAGAAAACATCCATGAAAACTTCAACATGGTCATGGATTAGATCAAAAAACATATGTATTACTACTCATTGGAAAGTCTCAGGTGCATTACATGGTACAAATGGGAGTACGTAGTATGAAAAGGTTCCCCAAGGATAGTTGAAGGTGATTTTGTCTTGATCTCATGAGAGAATTTGGATTTAGTTACATATGCTATACTCATTGAGAAAACAAAATTATTTGTTTCTAGATAAGGAATCCAAGTCTTGGTCAATGACTGGAAAGGATAAATTATCATATTTGGTGGCTTTATTAAGTTCTTAGTATTCTACATAGATTCACCATTTTCCTCCCTTATTTGGGACAATTACTAATGGAGAAACCCACTCATTATCAAATATAGGATATATGAACCCAAAAATGAATAATTCTAAAGTTCTTTAATGATTCCCTTAAGAGATAGATTCATTTGTCGTTGAGGTTTATGGATTGAGTGGAAACCTTATTGAATGCCAATGTGATGCAGGATCAATGCCTACCATATTTGTATAGTCCCAAGAAAAAGATGATGAGCTCTTTTGTACTAGACGCATCAACGACTATTGTTGAGGTGGTTTTATATTATTATTGATATTGATAAATTTTCCATGAGATATTTCAACAACAATGACTAAGTTTAGGGGAAAATACCCAATGAATTAGGGTGGTACATTGACAAAGCAAAGGAAATATACCCAACTACAATAAAAAAAAATGAATTACAAAATATAACTACCAAGGATAAGAGGGAGGAATACAAACCTATGATCCAATGGCCGACTCCTTTGTGTTTTATGTATGCAATTACATTCCTATATTTAGATATGCATACGATACAAATAACCAACCTTCATCAAATCCAAATAGGTATATAATTGTGAATCATGATAAATATATTAAATGACAACATGGATACACAATGAGCTAATTCTAACTAATTATTAGGAAACCAGTTCAACCTCAAATGAATAATTAAAAACAAATCATAAAAAAAATTTGCAATATGATTTGGGGTAGGGAAGGGAGAGAGACCGTCATAAGTTTATTAATCATGAACATCAAATACATATATTACCTAATAGTTTATGTTGGCACCTCAATTTGGGTTCCTCCTGTCTTGATCACTTATATGCTTCTGATCCACCTACACTCTCCAAATTTACTATGGTTGGGAAAGCCTTTGAGATGTTTTAACCTAAATCAAATCCAAAAATAGATTCATAACCATGGGGTTATAAAGAGGTAAAAGCAGTGAAAATCCAACAATAATCCTCTGTGAATTGGTCCAGTGTATCCTTTCTTTCAATGGTCTCTTACCCCTTCTCCCAACCAATAACATTTATTTATATCAATAAAATGTACTATTAAAGACTATTGTGGGTATAAGTTAGGGATTTCATAGGTGTATGGATCCCACATATTATTCTTAGGAGCGCATATTTATTGCAAACTTATTATTTTTTCAATTTTTCTGAAGGATCCCATGTGTTTCCTTAAGGAAAGTCAGGAGAAACTTGTGTGTTTCCTGAAGACAACTCGTAGGCGTTTCATATGTAATCTCTGTCATCCCAACCGAGGGACATTATGGTGTGGAAAAATCTTAAAAATGAAATTTATGTTAATTATTTTAAACTAACTGATTTCATGTAGCTTTCAACTACTAATTACAACCATAAATAACTATTGTCTATTATCATTTAATTACATGCATATACAATAGGCTAAATAGACATGAATGAAACTAGTAAAATTCATTACAACAACATATAAATCATTCTAAAATACATAGAGTTCATGCACAACATTTATTCACATAAAAATAACACACTAACAAGATAAACCACTTATCTTTTAAATATGTTGTGAAACCAGTTGCTTGGGATGAACGTTCCACCTAACCATAGACTTATTGTTCCAAATATGAACAAAAAATCACCCCCAATATGAGGCTAGTAATCCACAAAAGAGTGTGGTCTCTCACTATCCACTCATAGCTCATAAAACTCACAACCCACTGGTACCTTCCTACAACTATCCCGATTTTCCATCCGATCTCTTCCTCTTGACTTTACCAACCCAAGGAATATAACCCTTCATTGATATCAGTCCCTTAGGAATCCCATTCATTTATGAGGGTCTCTCTGGAACATGTAACCAAGAAACTCTCAACTGGGAACTCAAGGGAACCTGCTCCTAGGAAAACTACTAGCAAACCAACCAAAAACACTTGTTGTTACAGTGCAACTCACCTAGTAGTTCACTCTTTAGGAATGGAAACCTAGATCTTGAATTATCCAGATCCAATTCTCTCCAAAAACACTCAAACATGCTCTAGAATTATCCCTCCGTGGATGCACCAACTCCAATCTCTTTCTTGCTCTCTACTTTCTCCTCATGCACAAAAACTCAATGTGTAGAACTGTTGTCCCGACCCATACGAAGTTTTCTCCCTTTGGATTTCCTTTCTTCAATCACACTCTTCCCCAAGTTGATTTTAATCAACCCCCATGTGCCTAATAAATTTTGGGATTTGACCACTCACACCCACCCTCTTACATGTATTCAATGATTGGCTTTGGGAATACTCAATCGGAAATTAGAAGGTTCATATAAAAATAACAATTTTAGGATAATGGATTGGGTTGATATTCATGGGTAATTCCCCCTTGGAACCCTCTTGGCCATTATCTTAGACCCCCTCCTCTCTTGTGGATTAATTTTTCCCCCATCTATGTCCATGCCCCCTTAGCATCTGGCATCACATTTTTATTATTAAAACATAGAAATACAATTCAGATATTACATCGCTTTGGCTGTAGCCACAAATTATATCTACATAAGAATTACTTAAACTAGGGATTATAGTGGGGATGTTACATTCCCCTTCCCCTAAAAATTGTGTACCATCCTCGGTGCACTCTATGTCTATATACATATATGAAAATTTACATCACAATACTTAGAAATAAAAATTCTGCAATTTAACAACTCTAGTAGCAACTTTAACCATATTCTCATGTTCCTTTCAACTCGTCAACCCAAGGAATGAACCATTCATTTATCATATTTAACCCAATGTATATACCATCCATTTATCATAAATAAATGAAGGAATGAGGCATTCTTTTATCAGTGTCCCCAAGGTAGTTTTCTAGGACTTTGAGATGTGGTTCCGAGACTCTAATTGCTCAAAATGGAGTCTTTCATTCTTTTTTATTCAAAATTGTAAACAATTTGTGGGTATTCCTACCACATGTTTTCTTCACACTCCCATGTAGCATATTCATGACCCTAACATGTCCATTGAACATTTACCATCCCTATGGATATATTCCTGAGCACTTTGACTTTCCAGTCCAGGATGCATACTGGTTCCACTCGAAAATCCCCTTCGTGCTCCACTTGGATCACATTTCAATCAATTTTGTTGTTAGGTTCATGCACATATTTCTTTAATAATGTTACACGAAATACATTATGCACTCTCATGGATGGAGGAAATGATAACATGTATGAAACTAGCCCTATTTTTTCTAATATTTCAAAAGGCCTACAACATCTCGTTGCCAACTTTGGGAAACTTCCTAATCTTAGCGAACTTCTCTGTTCCTTCAATTTTAAAAACACATGCTTTCCCACTTTAAAATCTCTAAATATTCTATTCTTGTATGCATAACTTTTTTACCTATCCTAGGAAACCTTTAAATTATGCTTTATCTTTGTCATCTGTTCTTCCATTTCCTTTAACAAATCTGACCCAACAACTACTATGTATGTTGTATTATCTTAACTCACTGATGTGTTATATTTTCTACCATACAATGCTTCAAACAAAATCATTTTGAATGAAGCATGATACCCATTATTGTATGCAAATTCCACTAAATGAATATAATCTTCCTACATCACATACATTATGAGCATGTCCTCAATTATCTTGTTGGTCCTGTTTGTTTTCCCATCTGACTCTGCATGATATTTTGTACTAAGATTTAAATTTGTTTCAAATCCTTTGAACATACATTTCCAAAAATTGGAAGTACACTTTGGATCTCTATCTGAAACTATTGCCTTAGGCACTCCATGTAGCCTAGCAATTTCTTTCATATATATTTCTACAATATTTGTTTCCTTGTGTATAGTATTTACTGGAATAAAATGTGATACCTTAGTCAATTTATCCACCACCACCATGATGGAATCATGTTGCTTCACTGTTCTGGGCAACTTTGTAATAAAATCAGTTGTGTCAACTTCCCACATTCATTCTAGAATGGGAAATGGTTGTAGAAAATCCACTGGATGTCTATTATCTGTCTTCACCTTTTGGCATTCTATACATATGGATATGTAATTAGCCACTTCCTTTTTCATTCCTAGCCAAAAGTATTGTCTTCTCACAACCGTAATTTTCTTCTGATATATTCAGTGCCCAACATGTGACACTTTGTGAATTTCCTTCAGAATTTCCTTTTTCAATTCACTGGAATTCAACGCATATAATTTTCCCTTGTATATGAGAAATCCATCTTCTTTCAGCTCATAAGAGTTAAATTTCTATTGAAAATTACCTTGTTGTAATATCTCTTTTAATTTTAGATAATGTTGATATGAATTTGTCGCTGCAATAATTTGATCTTTCAGATCAGTCTTGTAAATGCTAATGGTTGCAACATGCACTTCATGAGCTCACTTGTTGAGTGCATTAACCACTTGATTTTCCTTTCCTTTTATATGCTTAATTTCAAATTCATATTCACTTAGAAATTCCATCCATCTAGTTTGTCTGGAATTTAATATTGGTTGTCCAAAAAAATGGTTCGGACCACAGTGGTTTTCCCTTAGATTGAATTTCTTACCCAGAAGTTAATTCCTCCACATTTTTAATGCATGTACAATTGTTGCTAACTCTATATCATGGGTAACATAATTACTTTCATGCTCTTTTAATTTTCTAGACTCATAGAATACCACGTGATCCTTTTGACTAAGAACTCCACCTAGCCCTTCCTCGCATGCATCGGTGAACACAACAAAATATTCATACAGATTTGCAATATTAAATATTGGTGCACTTGTTGATACTTCCTTCAACTGCTAAAATCTTTCTTCACACTTAGAAGTCCATTCTAACTTCACTCCATTCTTTTGCAAATAAGTGATTGGATTTGCAATCTTTGAGAATCCTTTTATGAATCTTCGATAATAACTAACAAGACCCATGAATGATATAATATTTGTCACATTATTTGGCATTGGCCATCCTCTAATGGCCTCTATATTTTTAGGATCCACTACTATCACATTTACTAAAATTATATGCCCCAAGTAGTGAATCTTCTTTCGGTAAAATATGCACTTACTTAGCTTAGCATACAATTTATTCTCTCTTAATTATTGCAACAACATTCTTAAATGTTTCTCATGTTCCTCTTTTGAATTAGAGTAGATGATTATATCATCTAGGAACACAATTACAAACTTCTCCAGGTAATCCATGAACACTCCATTAATTAGGAACATAAAAACTATTGGGGAATTTGATAGTCCAAAGGGCATTATCATGAATTTATAATGCCCATATCTTGTCCTAAATGTTGTCTTGCTGATGTATTATTCTTTTATCCTTACTTGACGATAACCTAATCTCAATTCAATCTTGGAAAATATTCTTGCACCTTTCAATTGATCAAAAAAATCATCAGTTCTTGGAAAAGGATATTTGTTATTTATCGTGACCTTATTAAGTTGTCTAAAATCAATACACAGCCTTAAGATTCCATCTTTATTTTTCACAAAAATAACTGGGGCTCCCCAAGGTGAGACACTTGGGCATATATACCCCTTCTTTAACAACTCTTCAAGTTGCATATGCAACTCTTTCAATTCTGGCATGCCCTGTTGGCATAGGGGCAGACCCGGGGTTCAATGCTTACAACAATGCACCAAAAAAACCCTAACTACCAGCCCTTTCGGCAACACCTACGAAGCAGAAGAAGTCTCACCCGAGGTAGAGGCAGGGGTGGTTGCAAATCTCAGGTGTTTGAAACCTTAGCTGGGACACAACTCTGTGATTTCAACACTTAGCAAGAACTTATCATAGGTCATTCATCAATATACATTCCTTATTATACTTCGCAGAAGGTACATAGCATCACAACTTTCACTTAGATCTAAGATTCCAACACTTAGAAAGATTAAAATAGATCAAATCTCGTAGATCAACACTAAGCATATTCATATATATCAGATCTAACATTCATTCACATCTCAGAAGCAGAAATCAAGAATAGATCTATCCAATCTAATATAAGCACTTAGCAATACAAAACATCTAAGAATAAACACAAAGCACAAGACACAATATTTACGTGGTTCACCCCCACCCTGGGGCTACGTCCACCAACTCTTCTATTGTATTAGCTTCAGTTAATCATGTTACAACACAAAGCTTATCAAAGTCCTACTCTGCATAGGACAAGATATCTACGCGCACCTCGCCAGATCCTCCTTCCCTGAGTAGATTTAGAACAGAGCCTCCTTACAATCTGTGCACTCAACACTTACAATACTTGCACTCAGCTCTGCAAGTTTATCACATAAATCAACTCTTAGCACTAAGCCACTACTAACTTCACTTTTGAGCCTCTTATTATATAGCCTAGAATTCTACTTATACATTTACAAAAGTGGGCCTAAGCGTGGGTAAACCCACAGGCCGACATCCCAACCCCATTACATTATCCCAAAAAACCCAAAAAGGAACCAAAGTGGGGCGAGATCCTGTGATCTCTACTTTGTCTTGTGCGCTTCCTTCGATAGGGCATTGAAGTCCCAAAAATAGTCAAATATGACCAAGTATCTCCCAAAACTTGGTCAAGGGCCAACATGCCCCCAACACTCACTTGTGACTCATCCCAAGTCACTCAGGTATGATCAATTCTGCTTTGAACACCTCAATCTTGGCTTGAGCTGCTTCAACCTGCTAGATTGCAACTACTTCTTGCTCGACAAATTCTTGGATGAGTGTGACATTCACTGACCCTTCTAGGTGTTGCTGTGCTGAATTCACAACCTGTTCCAGATCTTTTCCTTGGTTCTCGATCTCTATGAATATATGGCATGCCTTATCCTGCAAAGGTTGAAGTTGTTGAGTTACTTCCATTACCTTGCTCTAGATTATATGGATCTCCTGTTGTGCTATGTGCTGCTCATGAGACTGTTTCATTTTCTCTATGGGTGATAGGGCCTTCAGCTGCACCTGTAGCTTTTTAGCTTCATGCTTTTCCTTCTAGAGATGTGACTCCAATTTGTGCAATTTGGGATTCTTGGTTAGGTTCTCATGTATTTGTACACTTTTTCTACTTGATTGTTTGCATTCCTCAGTGAGTGATTTAATCCTTTCTAATGTGCTCTGGGCAGTCATTTCTTGCTGGTCATGTTCTTCTTCCAGGGTACTTGGTATGGTATGAAGCTATAATTATATGACTCTTTGTTGAAGTTGTTGGATAACTTCAACAAGATTCATCACTTGGCGTTCTAAGGGTTATTCTACTTTGTGCTCTAAGCCGGTCATAGAGTGAAATGCTCTGTTGACTGCTTCTTCAATCCTGATATGCTTCGTGAGCAACTGCTCCTTTTCTTTTTGGATATTCGCTCTGTCTTCTTCCAATTTTGCTTGGAGAATGTCCTTCTCTTGTTGCGTAGCTCGACGCTACTCGATGATTTCCTTCTGTGCTTTCTTTAAGGCCTGGGTGGCCTACGTGGTTTCTTCCTATGCTTTCCAAAGGTGTGCTTTGACTATGGCAGCAATCTTGCAGAGTTGAACTAGTTCATCTCCCTCTTCTATTGTTCCTTTTGTCAGGGGCTTAGTGGAGACTGCACGGCTAGACCGAAGTGCTTGTTGCACTCCTTGGAGCTCGCTCTCAATTCTGTTTTACATTGCCTCTTTTTTAGCTTCCTTCTTTTCTATTATTTCTTCTATAGGTTCGTTCATAGTGGCAAGGCAGAAACTAAAGTCATCTGGGGTGAGCGTGGTCTTCATCTTGGTTACAGGGGTTCTAGGTTTCTTTCAGGAGGAAGGTTTCAGAGGTGGAACCTTCCTTTTATTTGACGAATCCTCTTTGTCTTCTATCCTCTGTTCGACTTCTTCATCATCACCTTCTTGCTCGGGTGAAATGGATGCGGTCCTTACAGATCTGTTGTATATATCCTGTATTTCCCCATCCTTCTTCGTCTTCATTGTTTTCTTCGTCTTACTGGGCCCAAGTATATCTTGCGCAGCTTCTGAGCTGTTGATGTCAGAAAATTCTGCAGGGTCTGCTGAAACAAGGAGGTCTGTCGACCATTCCTTGGTGATTTCCTCCAGGTCTTCTTCTGTCAGCTTATAACAAGATTGTAACTGCTCTTTGTTCTCATCAATGCGTGTTGTTATGTAAATGAAGTGGCGGCCCGCACTGAACTTCATTAAGGGCCTAAACCTGAAGAGAGTATTCGGGGTTATCCGAGGCTCAGACTAGATGGCACGCTTCAACTGATTGTAGTGGGCATGGAATACAACATTGGATTTCCATTGTTTTCTCATATCATTTGAGTAGCATAAGGTACTGAATGTTGCGGCTAAGGGCTCAAAAGGGTCAAGGTCCAAGAAGGTTGCATCTTTCGACATCTCCCATGTAACGAAATCTATAAGTATTAAGAGCCAGCTAAAATGGAATTCATGCCCCTGATCCTAGGATTCTCTGCATTTGATCTCTCATTGATTCACCAGGTACTTCGCCCAGTTCATATATAGTCCCTCTGCGCACTTTCCTGCGAGGTCAACTACAAAGTCATATACTTTCATGGGTCGATTCTTGTGAATGAGCTTCCCTGCGATCAACTGACATGCAAGGCACACTACACCCCTCTAAATAGAGGCTACCTTGTAGCCTCATGCTCCTTTCTCAACATCTCCATAAGCTTCTTTGATCTTCTGAGCAAGAGTGTGGTCTGCGGTCTTTCCAGGATAGTAGTTATGGGGATTAGACCCCTACATGATAAGACCTGCGATCCTATTGATCAATGCTAGATCAAATGTGATGTGGTGGTTCAACCATAGGTATCCTCCTTGGTAGCTAGCTAGGAGTAGCTTAACATAGACATTGACTTCTTGGTGACGTTCAAAATGTGGGATCTTCATGACATTCAATAGAATGGACTGTACGAGGTTCATAGTCCATTGTTGAGGGATAGGCTTCGAGTTATTTCCCTTGGTTATGGTTAGATACTTGTGTAGGGAAAGCATGTTGTAGACTTTACAATCTCCCAGGTTGAAGTCACTGAACTTCAATGTTTCAATCTTGTCTTGATCTATGCGAACTACGCATACCCCTTTCGATAGGTATGCGGTGACTAGAGTGTACTCGAAGTCTCTAGGCACACTATCTTTGTTGATTGCACCGCTCAGAGGTGGTATGTAAGCAGGTAGGATGGATGGAACCAACCTCACATTGGCCATATCATCTTTATGTTTTGTTTTGTGTTCTGCGCCGACTCGGGATGTTCTTGCTTGAGCAATCGACGAGGAGGCTTGCACTCCTCTCGTCGATGATGCATGTAAACCTGTAGACTGTAAACCTATAGATAACCCTCATTCCAACATGAATCTTTCAGTTTTGAGGCTAGCGAGTACCTCTCTTTCATATTCTTCGGTTGCGCTAAATTCGTCAGACATACGCGCTCAGAAAGAAAAACTAGTCAGGGTTCACAATGACCTCAGATACTGTACTAGGATGACCAACCAGATTGCAATGACCACTGTATACAACTACTATTATGTAGGCTTCTAATTCTCAGTTGGAAAAAGTGTTATTCATGCATGGTGCGATGAACTAAATAAAAAATTCGACAACGGTCTGCTTGCAACAGGCATGAAGTTTCCATTAATGTTGATCTGTCTATTATGGTGCGGTCCAATGGTCTAGTGATGATCCTTTAATGTTTTTCTCTTTGTTCAGGATGGAATTCGAACGGGTATATCGGTCCAACAGCTATATCGCTTTGTCACGACGAAGTTCCATAGTTCGTTGTTCTGATATCTCAGTGAAGCTCCCATTCTACAAGTTTTCTTTCTGCGATGTTCTATATGGAATCTTCTGCAACTTTTCAATCTTTGCCCTCTTCTTACTTAACTTTCTATCTTTCTTTTCAGTGAGATTCATTTCAGTAGTTCTTTTCCCATTCTAGTTCCTATTTTCCTTGGATATAGTTATTTCGCACTGCTGAGGTTCTTTCTTAGGGTTCAGGTATAACATCTCTTCTTTATCTGAGGTAGAAACTTCAGTCTTCTGTGAGTCCTCTAGTGTTCTGATAACATTGACATCTGGGTTCCTAGTGTGATATAGCTTCAATCTGTTCTCCTGTTCTTCAATCAACTGCGCAATCCTTCTGGTCATGAAGTCTTTTAATACTTGTCTCTGTTGTTCTAAAACCTTTTCTTCTTCCTTCTTTCTAGATTGATCCATTTCAATCCAAGGATTTCCAAGTAACATAGTAAACAGGGCACTGTCCTTAATAAATTTTGATAATATCAAAATCTTCTTATGTTGAAGTTCCATTAGCATTCATAGATATATGATTGATCCTTCCACATAGGTTCACTAGTTTCCCTCTGAATAACCCTATTCCACTCAGTGAAGGGGTCATAACAGGCCTCCCTATAGTTTCCCAATTTCTTTATGTCATAACATTCACCTATGTTTCCTCATCCAGAACATAGTCAATGCCGAAGTCTCATATTCTTACCTTGATGCACTCTTTCTTATTAAATACCTCTGATAATCTAACATGTCGGTGATCATTCTAGGTGTCTTGTATCTGTAGTAACATCTTGTCTGATTCTCTCTGGGGTTCTATTATTTCTGGATCTTCCTTAGGGTTTTCTTCTTTCAGATTCATGCCTTCAATTTTAGCAATCATTCTAGGGCAGTCTAATACTTCATGGTCCAAAGCTTTGCAACAGAGACAACTAGGTATTCCACCAAGGCATTCCTTAACAAGATGCCTCGATCTTCTGCAACTATAACAGAGGATTAATCCTCTCTTTCTTTTAAATGATCCCCAACCTCTTCTGCACTGCGCACTAGGGTTATGGTAGCTAGCCTGGACAAAATTATTTCGAGTATCCTGCATCTGCTTATTAGTCCAGACATTCTTTCTATGCATAGGTATAACATATCTATCATATCTATTCATATCAAACTTTATTTCATCTATCAGAGCCCTAACTTTCAATCTAGGACAGAATGTACCTAGATCCATACTCTAGAAACAAAATTTTTCACTTATTTTACTTTTGCAGAGCACAAAGCTTCCAGATCTAAATTTTTTTGACTATTCTTACCTCTATCAGAGAACAAAGCTTATAGATCTTACCTCTTTTCTGCAGATCTGACCTTTTTTTCCTTAGAAACTTCTACTTTTACCTTTCTTAGAGCACAAAGCGTTCAGATCTTGCTTCTTTTCTTCAGATCTGGCCTTCTCTTTTTAGCACAAAGCTTCACGGGTCGAATGAAAATCTACGCACTAGGGAAATATATCTACGCACAGAGATTTCACAGTTTCTAGATCGAATCTTTGCACAAAGCGTTTCTTTATTAGTTCCCAACAATCACAGTTCCAGTCCTGGAAACAAAACCATATGTTGGCACAAGGGCAGACCCAGGGTTCAATGCTTACAACAATGCACCAACAAAACCCTAACTACCGGCCCTTTCGACAACACCTACGAAGAATATGAAGTCTCACCCGAGGTAGAGGCAAGGGTGGTTGCAAGACTCAGGTGTCTGCAACCTTAGCTGGGACACAACTCTATGATTTCAACACTTAGCAAGCACTTATCATAGGTCATTCATCAATATACATTCCTTATTATACTTCACAGAAGGCACAGAGCATCACAGTGTTCACTTAGATCTAAGATTCCAACACTTAGCAAGAGTAAAACAGATCAAATTCCATAGATCAACACTAAGCATCTTCATATATATCAGATCTAACATTCATTCACATCTCAAAAGAATAAATCAAGAATAGATCTATCTAATCTAATCTAAGCACTCAGCAATACAAAACATCTAAGAATAAGCACAAATCACAACACACAATATTTACGTGGTTCACCCCCACACTAGGGCTACGCCCACTAACTCTTCTTTTGTATTAGCTTTAGTCAATCAGGTTACAACACAGAGCTTATCAAAATCCTACTCTGCATAAGACAAGAGATCTGCATGCACCTCGCCAAATCCTCCTTCATTGAGTAGATCTATCACAGAGCTTCCTTACAATATGTGCACTCAGCACTTACAATACTTTCACTCAGCTCTACAAGTTTATCACATAGATCAACTCTTATCACTAAGACACTACTAACTTCACTTTTGAGCCTCTTCTTATATAGCCTAGACTTCTACTTATACATTTACTTTTAGTGGGCCTAAGCGTGGGTAAATCCACGGGCCAACATCCCAATCCCATTACATTATCCCCAAAAACCCAAAAAGGACCCAAAGTGTGTCGAGATCCCGTGATCTCTGCTTCGTCTTGCATGCATCCTTCGATAGGGCATCAAAGTCCCAAAAATGGTCAAATATGACCAAGTATGTCCCAAAACTTGGTCAAGGTCCAACATTGCCATTCTGTAAGGTGGCTTGGACACTAGAGAAACTCCTGGCACCAAATCAATAGAGAAATCAATGTCTGTCTTTGGTGGAAATCCTGGGATTTCTCTAAAAACATATTCGAAATATCTCAAGACCAGATGGTTTTCAATGCTTGCCACTTTATCTTTGGTTTCCTCTTCCCTATGGGATGCAAAAATATGATATCCCTTCTTGAAACTCTTCTTCAACTGTATAGCTGGAATTTCTCTAACAAATACAACTCTTGGAATTCCTTAAATATCACCTTGCTTCCCTTTTTCCAACCAATCCATGCCAATTAGACAATCATATGAACCCAATGGTATGATTTTTACATCCACCTTTGTGTTGATTCCGTTCATGTCTATTTGAAAATATTTAACCAACTCATTGATCTTTCTCTTAGCTCCTGTGGCTAATTGAACTAACTAAGATTTCTTATTCTTACTCCTTTGCAAGTGAAATATTTCAACAATGTTAGCATTTATGTAACTATGGCTAGCTCCATAATCAATCAAAATTGCCATGGGCTGGTTATCAATCTTACCTTCCACTTCAATCATGGGGGATTGATATTTTTCTTGCTTGTTGTCCAAGGCTGCATAAATCCTTGGCATGTTTCCTCCCATGTCTTCCACTATTTCATCGTCTTGAATGTTTTGGAAAATCATCGTTCTTTCTCCTTTGTGAGGTAAGTCCTTGTTATAACCCTAAATTGCACCACACATGCTTACCTAGCATCAGGCCAACTCATATCCCTTCTTTGCCAAAATACTGTTGAACAACTCTTTGAAAATCCTCTTGAAAGGCCCATGCGCTCTAATCCATTACTGCAAGCGTGTACACACTGGTTGACCCAAAACAGCCCGCGTGGACTGACAAAAGCATGAAAAAAGGAAAGTTTCCGATGGAACAAAAATCTATGGGTGAGTTAACTGAAACACCTGGCCATGCATGGCCGAGGGTTCGTCCAAATACCTAGCTCCTTCTAGCCTATAAAAGAAGGGGTAGGGGTACCATTTGAAGGAGGAAAAATATAGCAAAGAAACTCTGCCCACTTACGTATTCCCATTGTCCCAACCCTTTAGCCTTTCCTTATGCCAAAGGAGATTTAAAGAAAAGCAGTTGGAGGATAGAAGAAGAGGAGCCCAGGATTAGGTTCAAGGAGCGGTGGCCGGTCTCAACTTTTGTAAGTTGACTCATTCAAAGTAATAAAGAAAGTTCTTTTCCCGTCCCAATTCATGAAATTTTTATGGTTTGATTAGTTTATGTTTGGATTTCAAACCCGTTAGTATATAAGTAGTATGCATGCATAGTTGTTGCTTGTCTTGGATGCAGGTCAACTTTGGAAGGAGTATTGCAAACAAGGAATCAAGTACAATGGAGGATCGACATCAAACGCCGGTAACGAGGTAGGTTGATATTTCCATGTATTTACCAAGAAAAGGGGATTTAAATCTAGGGATGAAGGTAGAAAGTAATTTATATTCGGTCATATTTGCATGCAAAGTCTGAACTCTATTTGCTAGTCCATATGGTGTTTTTCCCCAACAACAGAATTCAGACTAGCAAATAGAGTTCAGACTTTGCATGCAGATATGACCGAATATAAATTACTTTCTACCTTCATCCCTAGA
>JZKD02S0181263.1:274712-285254 GCA_000966675.3 Picea glauca
AGAGGTAGACCTGATACCTCTTCTGGAAACACATCTCCGTACTCCATTAGTATGGGGTGGTCTTCTAGTCTTAGTCTGTCATCCTCAACAAATTCCAACACCTGTATTGCATATAGAGGTCATCCCTTTCTGCAATAATTTTTCATTTAAAAGGCTGATATTCATCTCACTAAGACAATCTTTTGAATCCCTTGGAGGGTTATATTTCTTTCCCGGGGTTGATCCAAAAGGTTTATTTCCGGTCTGGGAGGGGAAATTCTGCTGGCGTACACTTTGGGTAGGAAATATCATCCTTGAATCCTTATATTTTTTAAATATTGGGGGTTGAAACCCCTTCTTCTATAAGTCCAGACTATTCTTCTTCTGCCAGCCTTCGTGAGGTTCTTTCTGAAGCCCAATCTGTTCATAAAAATATTTTTCCTTTCGGATAGTGTCGTCTAGGGTCTTTGGCTCGTCAAACTCAATTCTATTCTGATAGTCCTTAGGTAGCCCACTGATAAATCATTGCACCTTTGAATTTTCCACTTTTATGTACGGTACATACCTCAACAACTCAAGGAATTTGATGACATATTCCTCTATGGTGAGTTGTCCTAGCTTGAGTTCATAGAATTCTTTAGTCTTCTCATTGAAATATTTTTTCGATAGATACTCTTCCTGAAGTATTTCTCAAACCATTCCCAAGATAGGTCCTCTTCATGAATCCCTTTTATATTCTTAAGGTGTTCCCACCAAATGGAATCTTTTCCATTCAGGTTGAAAGTGGCTACTCGGGCCTTCAAGTTTTCAGATAATTCATGGAATTTGAAATACTTCTTTAGTCCAAGTAGCTAGGCCTCCGCCTCCTCTCCTTTCTTGATCTCACCATCGAAAGAGGGTGGTTTGGCCTTCCTAAATTCTTCAAGATTATGATTTTTGGAATTCTTTCATTTCTTCCATTTTCTTTGAGAATGTGAACTAATTCTACTACTAGAAGATCCCTCTGAGTCGCCAGTTTCCTTTCCAGATGATTCATCCAATGCTTGTCCCTTGTCTCCAGGTTGGACCTTTTTCGAGGTACTTCTCCCAGTGCAGCCACTTAAAGGGCCATGTTTCCATATTTTCATTTACTTCTCTTTCTCTTTTATCAATCTCTCATTGTCTACCTTGTAGCTTTGTAATTCGGCCATGAGACTCCTCACGGTCTCAGCTAGATCTAGAGGGGTATCTACCACCCTCCTCTTGTCAGACTCTTCATTTCTATTATGAGAGCCATCCCCCACTTCGTGGTGCGTCACCATTCTATATGATTGTAGTTTCCCACGGTTAATCGACCGCTTGAGTGCAGAAAAAAACTTGTTGTTAGCTACCATTATATTAGTTCATAACCAACACATAATTCACATTCCTTACATACATACACACACAACAGTAAGCTGTCATTCTTTTCTTTAATAAGGGTGTTATCACTGAAATTTCGTCCGCACAGGGCGATAAGAACTCTGCATCGTCAGCACAGAAAAACAATCATTCATGGCACAAGGATTAGTTCCACAACACAGCAAAAGGGCCAAAACTATACAAAATTGGCTAAAAAAATTAAAAAGCGCATCGCGCCCATGGATGTAAGGGATTATCTAGAATTTTTAGGAAGGGAGTAAGGTAAGATATCGCCCTTTAAACCCATTAATGTGGTCTTTATGCAACTTGTCCATGAGCCCAAACAATCCAAGTGTTGTAACCATGCTTTGATACCAATTAGTAACACACCCACCCTTTTTCTGGAGCTTCTATAGTGTAAAGATTCTAAAATTTCATTTTTGTTCTCCCACGTGAACAAGCACTAGGCACAAGACTCCTCCACATGACCACTACCTGTGACCACAAGCTTGACTAAAAGGTGCTTCATGACTGCTATCATCAGGTATTCACATACAAACCCACCTTGACTCACTCGAGTCCCAAAATCTCACACTCAAAGCATAGCCCAATGTTAGCTCCATTCCTTGACCTCTATCCATGTGACCCCTTGTTATGACTCAGGGCCCAACCCTCAAGCACTTCGGGAATTTTCATATCATGAAGGTGGAAATTAGTCTGTCTCCTTTTCTCGAAATCCCAAAATCCAAAATCTCGATGTCAGATCAACAATCCACAATCTCCCGTGACCCAACGACTTAGATCAACTCTTCGTGAATTGAGACTTCTCATTTCGTGAAGTTGGAGGGCCGCTCACCTCCCTTCTCCCGATCCTCGATATCTCCTTGGACAATCAACGGTCCACACCCTCCCTTTGATCGATGGTTGCGATAAAATCATGAAATCAGACTTCGTAAGTTCTCACGACTCCTATCTCTGACTTTTCGAGTTGCAAGTCAGCAAAATGTTGATCTCTCAACATGTGTCCCTTCTCGACGAATGACTATGATTGTTGTAGCTCTTGCAAATATTCTGAGGTCTGAATCCTTGAACTTTCAGATCTGCTTCCACCTATCCTCAGACGATGGACGGTTCCGATTAGCTTTAGAACTTCGGGACTTCGCAAAATTCCACTCCCATGTGCACTTTCAAAGGGTTGGTCCTCATGCACTTTCCTCTAGATCTCATAACTATGGTCCTCCATGCATAGATCCGATGAATGGGATCTGTTCTCTCCCTGTGTGAGAAATCCAATATCGTAGATCCAATGGACGAGGTGGGTCCCAAAGGATCCATAGATCAATGACCCACGTTACTTCATAACTTTGGGTTTCAGAAGTTTTGGTCGCACCAACCCATAGTCCTCCCGATACGCGAACTTTGAACTTGAGGATCTGAGGGGCTAGAGGGGTTAACTCCCACACTATTTCCCATAGCCAACGACCATGACATCCCTTGGCTCTTTCTAAATGGATCTCGTCTGTCCGTCCTTCGAACAAGGAAAACCTTTCCCTTTCGGTATTTTCATATCACTATTTTCCTAATTTCTCACCCTGAACAGGTGAGGGACGTGGGTTTGGAAATTCACACGGCAATGGGGGTCAGGGGAAAGTATTCTCTTCATATGGGTGGTTTCAAATCTACACAATTTCTCCCATCTCGACCCTTTTTACGACTTACACCCGAGAATCCCTCTGGATTGAAGTTGGGCATATAGTTTATCAGTGGCAAGTGTGAGTTCCCAAGGAGATGGAAGCATGCACATGACATAGCCATTTCACACAAAGATGTTCAGACATGCATATATGTGTGTGTGTGTAGAAACAAGAAATCATTCATCATTCTAACTCAAAAATTTAAAGCCGAGAAAGACTTATTAGAATCAAACAATGTGAAGCAAATACTAGAAGGGGTGCTCATTTCCACCCAACCGTATGCTCAATCACTCCAAACGGATTTACCACTAGCCAACCCTGAGCTAGACCATGATGTTCTGCAACACAACCTTTTATTCTCTCTCATCTACAATAGAAACAGAGGTTACTCTCCTCTTCCCACAAGATCCTGGGAATGGTTTACATGATACCAAGCAAGGAGGACTATCCTCATTTATCATCTTGTATCATAACCTTCTTTGCCATTTCCTAAGTCCAGAATGCTTAGTCTTTCATTCTTCCTTGAATCCCCGAGATTCATTTCTCGTCTCTGCACTCTTCACAGGTGCATTCTCCTTCCCTCTCTACCCACCACGCCTTCCCTCCTTGCCTCTTTCAACAAGGCCGTGTGTGGCTCTAATTCCCAGTCAACGGTCAAGTCTGGAAGGCTTACAGATGATTTCTTACACACCCCATCCCTAATTAACTATTGAGGAGGTCTTCCCACCCACCAGCCTGACTTTAACTCATTTTTTTGTCAGAGGATGGTTCTAGTCCTGAGAAATTAAATCCAATAAGCACTGGTTTGGTGAAGGTTAATGCAACCATTCTTGGTCCCCTTTACCCTTTCTTCATATATAATTCATGGTCTTTATAAGTACACCCCCCTTCCATTAGTCATGCAACACTTGTCCATTTTCTTAGTAAATAATTAGGTTCACATTCATTTACCTTTCAAAAAAAGGTCCATCGAATCAATATTCACACGTATAAGGTTTTCCATAGTCTTTTGGCCATTTATAGTTATATTTACAAACTGGACCTCCCATTTGATCGACCTCGACTAGACTTTCATTGCAAAGAATATGGGAACCCAACATTCTCTCACTTGTTGTCTTCTTTGTTGAACCAAGAGTTTCCTGAATTTTTTTTCATAGACCCAAGGTATCAATTCCCATTGCCTCTCTACACCATGAGAACTTCATGACACTCACATACTTGGTCAAAGAGTTTTCTATGTTTTGCAACATGCTTACTTTCTCCAGCAACACCTTGTTTATTTCCACCATGTCTTTTATGAAATGGTATTATACATCAATATGCTTAGTCTTGGAATGATGGATTCTTTAATAGACATATTGCGCTTTGACTGTTGTAACTTATATTCATATCTATCATCTCAAACCCAATCCATGAACAAAATCATTGCATCCATATTACTTCTTTACTTCCATGAGTGGTTTCAATGTATCTAGATTCTGTTGTTGAAAAGGCTAGAAATACATGTTACTTACTCTTGATTGCTCCACTGAAAATATTGAACACATATCCACTGGTCGACCTTCATCAATCCAGATCTCCAACCCAATGGACGTCTAAAAAGACATGTACATATACTTCATTGTCATCAATAGGTTTCCCTTGGTAGCATATAGCATAGTATTTTGTGTCGTACAAATTCCTGAATACTCTCTTTACAATTGTCCAATGCTCCTTTATAGGTGTCAACCCGTATCTTCTCAACACTCCCACTTCATGGGAAATTTTTGTTCGAGTGCAAACCATCACACTTGCATAGGGAACACATTCCATGTTCCCTATTTCTTCCTGTGTATTTGGAAATTATTCAATAGTTATCCTTTCTGTCATAGGAATTGGCACCTCTACAGGTTTGGAATCCAACATGTTGAAACGTTTCAAAATTGTTTCAATATACTTATTTTGATTCAACCAAATCTTTCTAGTTCCACGATCTCTCTTGATATCCATTCCTTGAATGAAGTTTGTTGCACTAATATCCTTCATGTCAAACTTGGAGGATAGTTGCTTCTTCCCCTCCTTTATTGCATCCATGTTATTTCAGATTAAAAACATGTCATCAATATACAATTCTACATATATGAAATTCCCACCTTCTTCCTTGGAATATATGTAGTGATAAAATTTGCTTCTCACAAATCCTAAAATAAGGATGTATGTGTCGAACTTTTGATACCACGTCCTTGGTGATTTCTTTAGACAATAAAGGGGTATTTTCAATTTGCACACCATCTCTTTCTTGACCTTTACTACAAATCCTTCAGGTTGTTTCATGTGGATTTCTTCTTCCAGGTCCCCATGTAGGAACATTGTCTTCAAATCCATCTATTATATTTACAGATCAAATGCTACATCTAGAGACACATTAGTACTCTAGTGGAAGTTAATTTTTCAACAGGGTAAAAAATCTCACTCAAGTCAACTTCTTCAAATTGGGAATATCCTTTTTCTACCAGTCGAGCTTTGAATTTCTTGACTTTACCTATTGCATTCATATTCTTCTTGAATACCCACTTGATACCGACAAGATTTCTTCCATTAGGTAATTTGACTAAATCCCATGTCTCATTCTTATGCAAGTATTCAATCTCTTCGATCATGGAGTCCTTTCAGAGTCTCACCTCTACTAAGTTGACTTCCTCTCTGACTGACTTGGACTCCTCATCAATGGAAATTAACAAAAATGTGAAATGAAAGTTAGGTGGACTATAGAATTTGACTATTTTTCTTACTCATTCATACCTCCTTACAATTGGGGTCAATTTTTCCACCTCTTCATCTGATTCAATCGACTCATATGAATCATCTTCTTCTTCATTCCTTAGTTCAAACTTCACCTTCTATGGATTATTCTCTATTTGAACCACTTCAGAATCAGAATTCCTTATGAATTCTATGAATACCACATCTCGAATGTAAACAATTTTCCTTGATGTTGGATCCCAGAGTTTATATCCTTTCATCCCTTCTTTGTATCCAATGAAAATACACTTGAATACTTTATTTTCCAACTTGCTCCTCTTTTCCTTTGGAACATGAAAAATGGCATCACATCAAAATACTTTGAGATGTGAAAGAAAAGGATTCTTACCTGACCATACTTTATGTGGAGTCGAGTCGACTAGCGTCGATGAAGGAGACATATTCACCACATATTTTTCAATGTTGACTTCCTCTACCAAAAAATCTTGTGTGAGCCCAACACCACTAAGCATGCTCCTTGCCTTGCCCATCAATTTTTTGTTCATTCTTTCGGCAAATCCATTTTTTTTGGTGTATATGGTGTGGTATTTTAGCATTCTATGCCACACTACTTGCAGAAATGCTCAAAATAATTTCCACACCATTCACCACCATTGTCATTTCTCAACACCTTGATCTTCTTATCTATCTATTTTTCCACAAGAGGCTCAAACTCTTTGAATTTCTTGAAAACCTATGATTTATTCCTTAGGAAATATATCCATATCTTCCTAAAAAAATCATCTATGAAGGACACATAATACAAGGATCCACCAAGTGAAGGCACTGAAATGGGTCCAAACACATCACTATGAATCAATTCTAGAATCCCCTTTTCCCTTGTCTCTCTAGATGGGAACCTCACCCGAATTTGTTTTCCATATATATAATGTTCAAAAAAATCAACTTCTAAATTACTTTCAAGGAAAATATTCGACAATATGCTATAACCCTAAACTGCATTGACATGCATACTTGGAATCAAGCCATCTTACTTGCTATCTTTTCCAAGCCATCACTGAACAACTCTTCTAAAAACCTTTTTTTTGAAGGTGTATGCGCCCTACACCACTACTGCCCACGTAGACATGCTTGCTGCACCACTACAACTTGTGTACACTCACAAAAAATCATGAAAAATGAAAATTGAATATGGATACGGGTTTCTAAGCCATTACTTAACCATTTGACCATCCATAGCCAATCACCCCAACCGTTACTATCTCTTTTTTCCTATAAAAGAAGGTGTTGGGGCCCCATCCCAATAAAAATCACGAGAGCATAAAAACTCTATCCATTTCAATATTCCCCCATTGCCCCAATATTTTGCGACCACATTGTGAGTTTGAGCCAGAATTCCTTCTTCCTCCTTTGCAAATCCTTTCCATTTCCCTAGAGAGAACTGAAGAGTAGAAGAACACGTGGAAGCAGTTGGTACATGGTGAGGAGGATCCTAGGACCAAGTTCGAGGAGTAGTGTCAGTCTCATGTTGTAAACGACTTTTGTGAGATTAATATAAAGAAGTAGTTTTTCGGTCCCGCCAAATGACGTCTTAAATATTTATGATTTGTTTACATTTTTTGGTTATGATTTCTAACCCACTAATCCATAGATAGAATGCATGCTTGCAGTTTCTTGTTTTTCTTTTGGTGAATGCAGGTCATCCTTGGGAGGAGACTTGTAGTTAGGAAACAACTGACTGCTACAATATTCCCAACCTTTCCCACAATTTCTTGGTTGAGTCTTCACTTGAGACATTTAGCAACACCAAATCTACAAGATACAGTCGAATCGTACTCACCATTCTATCGAGTTTCTCCCATTATTACTTCGACATACCCATCGAAATGTTACCTAGACATACTTCTTCCCATTTTTCTTAATCTACAAGGTCATCTTCAATTTTAAGCTTCCAAAGCTCAAAATTCTAGCTATTGAATTTTTCGATCTCTATTCTCGCCATTCTTTAAGCATAACTTTAAATATCTTTGACTTACGACTTTTAATGGACCTAGGTTTTATCTCATATCCAAGTTTGTTAAACCAAGCTCCGATACAACATATTAGGAAATTCTACTTCCACACTAAACCTAATAGAAGGGAGGAAGACAAATTTAAGCTAGAAAACAAATGACAAAGAAAACACACAGTACACAAAGATTTTACCCTGGAAACCCAAATGGGAAAATCAATATTCCTTGACCGTATTTTTCTCTTGTTGTCTTATTCATTTAGAATAAAAGGTTAGGTATGTAACCTTTTATTCTAAATGAATAATACAACAAGAGAATAAGATGCTAAGGAATGTCGGTTTTCCCATTTGGGTTTCCAGGGTAAGATTTTGGTGTACTTTGTACTTAATACTCTTGTTGGACCTAGGGTTTAGCTTAGATCCAAGGTTGTTAAACCAATATTTGATACCACATGTTAGGAAATTCTAAATTCCACGCTAAGCCTAACAAAAGAGAGGAAGACATATTTAAGCTAGAAAACAAATGACAAAGCAAACACATAGTACACACAGATTTTACCCTAGAAACCCAAATGGGAAAACCAACATTCCTTGAGTGTCTTGCTCTCTTGTTGTCTTATTCATTCAGAATAAAAGATTACATGACTAACGTTGGTCCACACCTAAGACACGATCGAAAACATGCTTGTTTACTTTACACAAGAACAACCCTATAGCCAATTTGACTTACATCTACATGACCAACAACCTATTGCTAAATATTAGCATGAAGATCATAATAACACAAATAAAACACGCCTTATTTATAGTTTTTACAATAGGAAAAATCATAAATAAAGGAACCCAAAATAGATTACATATCCACGTAGATCATTGGCTACAAATCCCATGAATTTGGGATTTTGTTATAGTCGACTACTAGTCAGATTACCAATCGACTACCAGTTGACCTTCATTTAGTATTTAGTCATTTTTCAGATGACCACATGTCGACCTCTTATCGGTTGAATTATTCAACTTGTTTTTGATTACTTCGACTTCAACTTTTCCTAGTCGATACACCTCGACCTTCAACTTTCACTCCCAATCGATCCACCTTGACTAGACTTTCACTGCAAAGAATATAACAACCCAACACCATTATCATTACACATACCCCTTGATGGTTTCCCCGGAACATACCTCTTGGTATAAGTACTAAAACACCTAATAGGGGGTAATAATGACCCTCCCATACCTGGACTTGGAAAATTGCATAATTTTGTAAGCTAGTGTGAAGTTTGAAGAGGATATTATGTCAGATATATCTAATGGATTTTGTAATGACATGGATCACTTTATATGTTTCTTTTGGATTGTGTGCCTTTCCTTTAGTCTTCATGATGCCTCTTGGACCACATGATCCCCCTCCTTGGATGACAATTGAACATTATTGATGACACTTGGATCCTTTTGAGGATGATTGAGGGGTTATTACCCCACTTGTATGGAGGCCATCCCAATCATTTGAGGGTGGTCATTTAGAAATACAAGGAGGATGTTATCCACATTTTTGGTCATCGGGATGATGTCATGACAGTGTCATGATAATAGGAAATCAAACTCTTTATTAAAGACATATTCATGAGGAAGGTTACACTTGTCAGTTTCCAGAAAGCATAGTTTAAAAGATAGTTCGCAGGATACATATATACTCACCTGCGGGAATCCTTAATTCCCGCAGGTTGCCTTCATCTTGACTGCGAACTTCTCGCACTGTACTTGAAGCCATGGTGCAGACATGTTTTTAAAGAAGGAAAATGGATGAGTTATCGATCCTTCTAGAAAGAATCTTCTAGAAGGATGAGTTGGCTTTCGAATGGTTGGCAAAATACCGACTTTCCAGATATCTTGGGATCATTCTCTATCCAAGTAACTAAGTTATCCTCTACTATATATTGAGGAGATTGCTCATGGAAAGGGTTAACAAGAACAAAAAAGAAAGATTAGAAGCAAGCTAGTAAGAGATTGATTGGAGAATCAGGGCAAGACTGTATGGAGGACTGAAGCTACAGTAGCAAAGGACAATAGAAAAAGCATCTTATGTAGTTGACTTTCTTCATGCATGAGCAAGTGTGTGTGTCAGATCTAGGAGCCATTGAAAGGAGATCTATGACATCAAGGCTCAGGTTGTATATTTCTCTTTCAGTTAATTCAATACATGAATATGTCCCTTTCCCATAATGATGATGCCATATTATTACATGATTCCTTGATCACATGTATAGACTAGGTATTGAATACATTAATTTGCTTGTACTTCGATTGGTTTGTACTATTGTGATTGAACAGCATAAGAGAATTGAAGCGGAGCAAGGAACAACATAGATTTAAGGAGAGCGTTCATAAGGTATGTCCACTATCCATTTCTCTTAGTTCGTTCAATAATCTAGAT
Organism: Picea glauca; assembly: GCA_000966675.3. NCBI lineage: Eukaryota > Viridiplantae > Streptophyta > Pinopsida > Pinales > Pinaceae > Picea > Picea glauca. The sequence continues at coordinate 284,953 of JZKD02S0181263.1, forward strand.
CTAGGGAAAGAGTAGTATTCTATCTCGTTTTGTTCTAGATCCAGGTGGATTTAGGGAGATTGGTCTGTGTTCGCACTCACGAATTTATCCATTAACAAAATTGGCGACTCCACTAGGGAACTATCCCTTTTGTCTTTTTGGTTTTCTGAATTTTCTGTGGCCATTTTCTTTGGTTACCTTGATCTCTTGATTTGTAAATCTCTGAGTCCTCAGGATACCCTGAGTGACCTTCTGGGTCTAAAAGCCAGTTTGATCTTTGCTTGATTTTTCAATTTTTTTAATACTTTCAGGGATTCCCGCAC
>JZKD02S0181264.1:8625-22838 GCA_000966675.3 Picea glauca
TCTTACATTTATTATATCTAATTATCCATTTATTATATCTAACTACCATAGTGGGCCTTATTTAATAATATAGTGGACCTATTCCACCTTACATTGAATGACCTCCACTATTATCACTATGGGCCCTTTTCCCCCCCCCCACTACCTCTCTAGCTACCTTACAGAGAACTGGTCTTAGGATCTTCTCATCTGATTTTGTACATTGAATATATTTTAAAAGGAGGTTTACCCCTCGATGTGGACTATTATTCATTGAATTTGTATCATTCTTAAGGTGTTTGTTCATAACAAAAACTAGAACAAAATATTCCAAGATAGTCAAGGAAGGTCAGTCCAAAAACCATAGAAGAAACATAACCTCTGAATTTATCCCAATCCCATAGCTCCAAGAATCAATCACATAAAATCCACGAACATTGTTAACAAAGGAAGAAATTCCAAGGAACCAGGACTTGCTTGGACAAAGCACTATGATAGAAGGAAAGTACCAATACCGAGAATGAAGTGTTTCTTGGAAACTTGGACCTTAGAGAAAATATCTATTCCAAACTTCTCCCACCCGAAAAGGGGAAGAACGACCAACTACTTTCACACCAAAAGACAAAAATCCTTTCCCAGAGAGCACGAAAACCACCACTAGAGTCCTAACCCATCAATTTCCAAACTAAAAAACTAGAAATTCCCCCCCGCAAAGAACTCAGGATAGGCGCTTTCCCAGATTTCATAAATGGAATCAACTTTTTGCATTGAAGAGCCATGAATGAAACATGCCAATTCATAAGGATATGTGGAATAGATCACCTCTTTCTATCCTTCCAAAGGAATGGCCAATTTTTTATCATTTTTTTTTCACATTGGATATCGGGCCAATTAATACCTACTAACAAAGAAATCTAGGGGATTAAGTAATAGCTAAAGCCATTATTTGTAACTAGAGATCCTAGGCTTAAGGAAGAAACAATGTTATCCCAATGATATGCCTCACCATTCAAGGCCCTCTTGATATGGTAAAATGAGACTTTTTTGAAATGAGACAGAACACAATTGATTCGATAGGCAATGGATTTTAACTTGTTCCCCACTGGGCTATAAACCACAATCATCACTTTTATGATCAACATGGAGTTCCCAAAGACCAATAAGGACATGAATCCTTCATCCTTGACAATGGAAAGACCACACCATAGTGATTAAGCCTCTGCTAAATTATTTGAAACATTCCTAAGTCCCTAGGCATAATGAACAATCTTATTTCCTCTAGGATCATGTAGACTCCCTTTGCAGTTGTCAACCCCAATATGTTTGTATACATAGATATGTGCATATATTTAGCATATTAATAATGTTTTTTTTTATAATAGTATGTGCTAAATATATGTCAATTTTCCTGTATAAACACATTAATATTATTAATGTAGTTGTTGCTAATGTATTAACCCATGAAAACCAAATTGACTTGACAATCTTATTTCCAAACTATTTGATCTTAAAAGACAAAAAATAAAAAATAAAATTGTTATATTTTCTTTGTTAGGATTCAACAAATTAATGTTGATTTCAATGGACCATAGCATCATCATCATTAATTAATTTGATTTTATGGGTCTCATACCAATGTTGGTCTTACTTTCTACTAATCAACATCCAAATTGAAAATTTATTTAATAATATAAAATATATTTAAAAAGTCAATAATAGGTGACACTTTAATAATAATGATGATGATGAATTACTACCTAACACCAACTTTGGCCTATAATACCTTAATAAAAACATTAAGGAATTAATTGGTTTGATTTCTAATTTCATTTCTATGCTCAAAAGTTTGAAGAGAAGCTTTTCCTAAATCTTCATGGTTTTGATAAGTTAAAGGTTAGGAATGTGTTACAAATATTTTAAAATTGATATCTAGTGTGGACATACTCAATAAAATCTAAGAAAATGTACTTTTCATCCACCACCTTCTTAGTATCACAAATATAACAAATTGTTTCATCCCATAGAGTTTTATGGATTGCCCAACACTAGTATTTTTATTTTAGTGACGTTGATTGTCTTTCTTAAGTTACCTACAACAAAAATATACTTTTAATCTTTTGGATTGAAGTTAATGTCCTCTTTATAGTATCTTAATTTTCTCTTATCCTTTATTTCTTTATGCCAACATAATTTATCCTTAAATTTAAATGTGATAGTATCATCTTTATCAGGTTAAGCTTGAATCAATCATATAGTACTTCGAATAACCTTGATATAATCAATAATGGGTTTACCATTCACAATTTATGGGCCCATGGTAATGGGTGACCCATGATATTTTCTCATAGTATTTTATATGTTGAAGCCTTTTTAATGCTTCATATACTCCATTGTAAGATGGCTCATGATAAGAGGCCCCAAGAGTTGGTATATTGGCCCATATAGGCATGGGTGCAAATGTAATCATTGAGGTCATAGTGTAGGCCTAATTTGGTCTATAGATCCAAGAAAGAAGGATCTTATTGTATATTACTCATGTTAACAACACAACTTTGAAAGTGTATTGTAACCATTGTTCATAACTAAAGGGTGCATTCAACTTTTCATTCATTTGAAACTACTATGTTGTAAGTTTTTGCACACTCTTCTCTCGTGGATTAGTGTAGGAAGCATCTTTTTCACCTCCATTTCCTTCCATTTTGTAATACCCCAAGGATGAGCCCCAGTTGTATTTATAATTTGTAAACATGTTTTGTCGGTTGGTCAACCGAGGGTTGATAAGATGGTGGGCTTATGTGTTTATTAGGCCGAAGAGCCTAAGTGTTAAAGGCCAAGAGCCTGATTTTGTATATGTAACTATGCAGATCATTAATGAAATATAAACATCGTTGTGTGCAGACCGACCACGAAGAAAGAGTGATGGGGGAATAAGATTCCGCAAGGTTGGGTAAGGGAGGAGGCTAAGTGTTTGGGCCTAGGGGCTAAGTTAGGAGGCTTACCTCTAAAGGAATAATATTTATTATTAATTCCTGAAGGATAAAAGGGACATGTTGAGTGTCGAGTCTTTTATCCTAAGTCCTGGGAGAGGCAACATGTGCAAAAGGAAACACATGAATCTCTAGGAAGACAAGTGTCGACCTGGGCGCATGCAGTTAAAGCTGTAGAAGTCAGTCGTGTTGGGGGTCCGTGGGTCATTCTTCCATCCTCCACCTAAGTCGCTTTGCCATTCCCCATCCTTTGTGAATTCCATTTAGCTCTGTGATTGACCTCTGCGTTGATTCCTTATCACGCACCCTAAAACCAGTGGAAAACTCATGGACTGAGCCATGTCTCCTGTGAAGTCCAAGAACCCTGAAACCAGTGGAAAACTCGTGGACTGAGCCGTGTCTGCTGTGAATTCTGAGCATCCTGAGACCAGTGGAAAACTTGTGGATTGAGGTGTGTCTCCTGTGAATTCCGATCACCCTATAAATGTCTAAACCGTGTTGTGTCTTAGTGTGGACTGTTGTCATTTTTTGGATGTCCATACCCAAATTCTTGTTGTTGTTGTCACCATGAGTTAACCGAATTGTTGTTGTTTTTTTTGTTGTTGTTATCCTCACCTTGCGGGAATTGAGTTGAAACTGGTTGAAGAAGCGGGTTATCAGGCCCGTGGTAGAAGAGGCAAGTTGTCAGGCCTATGAGTAGCTCTCTCCAGGTGAGAGAGTTTGTTGGGAAGTGGTTTTATCCCAGAGAGAGTCCAACACCAGCTACAGAGCTTTGAGAATTTCTTATTCGACCTGTTGTCGAGACCCTGAGAGGGAGGTGAAGCAACTGATAGAATGTGTGACAATGAAGATGTATACTCCCAGGTGGAACAGGCATGTGGGGAATGAGAGTTTGTGAGTAGTGGGCATAAGAAGGCTCCTGGATAGAGTCCTTCCAGTTGCACTGTGCAGTTTCCTGTAACCTCGGCCTAGTATAGGATTCCATTGCCCTAGGTGGAGCTTAGTCCCAACTCGGGGGTGACCTACTGTTGAGAGTGATGAGTAGTGTGGTCTAAGGCTAGGAGGTTCGTGGAAGGTCTGCACATAGTTGGTGGTGTTACTCAAATTGAAAAGATAAGTATCATTTTGTGCTTAATTTATATGTTATGCATGTCTGTAATGCTTGAATGTTATCATGTATTCTGTTGCATACATGAACTACTATTAATTCCATTGATTCTGTATGGTAGAAGTAATTATGTGATTATTGTGATTAAGTGATTTAATTCTATTAAAATGCATGTTATATATTTATATATGAATGTTCCATGTGGTAGTGTTACTCGACCTGTTGAATGGCCGGAGACGTTACAATTTGGTATCACAGCTAAGGAAGAGCTGAGTAGTGGCATTGCCCAGCCTGTTGGTGGTCAGGGATGTTACAAATTGGTATTAGAGCATGGGTACAACACTGAGCCTGGATGGGCCATGTTAGTGGAAAATGAAGCAAAAGTTTCGAAAGAACTGTTGTTGAAGTAGACAAAATTCGAGTTCAGAGCCAAGGTTTTAACGTCGAACCTGGATGGGTTGGATAAGTGGTCATTGGAGCTAAGGTTTCAAGAGGAAATTGTGTCTGGTGGACCAATTTCGAACCTCAGAACATTCCTGAGTGCCAAGAGGTTACCTTGGCCGTGTTACGAATATCAGGAGGAGTAGCGGTATCGTAAAACCACGAAAGAAGTTGTGTTGGGCCGCAGAGTAATGCGGACCTTAGGATCTATTCTAGAGAAGGAGAATCCTTCACGACCGTCGGATCTGGTAATGTTGCGAGGCAATTAGCTGTGAATTTATTTGGAAATATGCAGAGTAACAGAGTTTGTTCTGTGTCGTAGGATTTGTTCAGAAGGAAGGGAAATCCATTACGACCGATAGATTTGGGGAAGGTGCAGAGGAGTTAAACCGGAAGCCCTTTGGACTTCGCGACTTCAGTGAAGTCTGATGACAGAAACAAGAGAAGGGTTGAAGCCCGAAGCTCCGAAGTGGATCTACACTATAGATCTTGAGAGGAGAGATCGATCGTTGGATCAAGCCAATGTTAAAAGATCAAACACAATAGTGAAGGGCGAAAGCTCCCGAAGAGCCGAAGTAGTGAGTCATGATGATGTCACTTGGATGGACATGGAAACATGGGATGTGTGCCATGTGTTAGTGGGTTTCAAACCCGTGGAAGGTTGAAATGCCATATGGAACATGACGTGTGACACCCATTTGATTGGGCCACAAGTCAGTCGCTAGTATTCCACCATGTGGCACTTCGTATGAGCATGGTTAGTGGGACCCGGGTTACATAACAAAGTTAAAGGTCGGAGGACCGACAGTGGAGTTGATCATGATACATCAAGATCAACGGCTAGGAGGCATTGGGAGGACCCAAGTTGCAAGGGAGTTAATTCTCCAAGGTGGTCCCGCAATCCAAACCGCGGTTTCACTGAGGGGTTACGTTTCAACGTCAGAAGAATTGTGGGATGAAAGGTGGGTTACTCAAAACCACCATTGCATTCCCCCACAATTGGAAAATGTTAAGTGATGTGACGTAATGATGTTGCCAAGGATAATTGGGAATGTTCGAAGATTAACAATTCGGATGTGTGGATGCAAGATCCTTCGAAGCTCCAAAGTCCCAAAGACCCGGAAATCAGACACCTGAGGTTCTATAGTAAGTGTCAACTATCAGATACTGAGTAGACATGGATGGTTGATCTTCCCTACGTCGCGAGTTCGATAATTTGGAACTCTGAAAGGTTGTTGTGTGGTGCTTTGAAATATTTTGAAGCTGAAGGCCGAAGGCCGGAGTAAGTGCTTATTGATCTAGCTCTTGGTCACGACCCATGGTAGCGTGGATTGGGGACTGAGAGAAAGGGGCTAGTGCTCGAAAATGATTACAGAGCAGAGAAGAGCTTGGAAATCAAATGAAATATGAACATTTTCTTAAATCATATTGGTTTGAATGCGTAAACTGGTGAAGTATTAAATAAGTTTCAATTGTTTCTCTTCTTTGATTTTTCGAGTGAAATCACTGCACATTGTCCACAAGGAGTGAATTGACAGAGGTAAGTTAACCTCAGAGAAGCTCAGGAGAGATAATGTTGAACCTTCATCAACAGAGGTGCAAGGAGTGCATAGGAAGAACTATGTGTTGAGTTCAAAGAGAGATAGAGTCACTGAGAATTCTGTAGGGCTCTACTAGGTGAGCATCAAGCGAGTGCAAGTGTGCATAGAGAGAAATATTTTTCGATTTTAGGAAGAAGAGTATTAGAGGAAGATACTCACAGAGCTATTGAACACTCTGTAGAAAACGCTTAGCAAGGTGTGCTTTGAGAAGAAGGTTGCCAGGAGGGCACGAAGTTTTCCTTTGAAAGGAAACAAAAGGGCCGATACCCTTAGGAGACTAAGTAAATCAAAAAGGTCAAAAGAGATAACGCTTACGAGAGTGAAGATGATATGCAAGAGGTAGACTCGCAGTAGAAAGGTCAAATTCCAAATCCTTTGAACACTGACAAAATATTCCAAGGCGAAAGAAGTCAAAATCTCAAGAGGAGGAGAGACAACAACCGTCAGATCAGTTTTGGGGAGGAGCCTAGACCGTTAGATCAGCATCCAACAGAACAAAGGAAGCACAGAGGAGAATAATAGATCCCATCCATTGGGTCTAAGCGTGAAGGACCAGTAACCGTTGGATCCGGAGGTAAGCGCACAAGACTTAACCCTTGTGTGCACAGGAGAAGAGGACTTGTCAAAGTCCTGAAATCCCGAAGTGATTTCAGACCATCCATCGTCAAGGAGGAAAGTTGGCGTAATATCCACAACTTCAAAAGTTTGTGGACAAGGAGGAGGATAAACAACCGAAGTAAATCTTGGTCGTTGATATGAAAGTGGACGCGTGGCACCAGATCTGGAATTCTAGGTATGGAGCACTCCGGAGGAAAGCAAAGGATGAAAGCACCGAAGTCCCGAAGGAGATATCGATCGTTGATTGAGAAGGAGTTCGAAGGACCGTTGATCTATTCTTGGTCGAAAAGAGCCGAAGTTTCGAAGAGAATCAAGGCTGTTGATTTAGAGAGGATGTGTGGTAGAAGATTTGTCACTCTGGGTAAATTCACTCCAGAGATTTGTGTGTGTGGAGACGTGAGAACTCCCGAAGGCTGGAGAGTCGGAGTTCATCAAAATCTTCCAATTGTTGAGGACAGGTGTCAATATATCTTACACTCTGGAAGATTGTCATGCGGGAAAAAATAGATAGTTGAGAGTTGAAACTCCCGAGGGCCGGAGAGCTGGAATCAACTGTAGTCGTTGATTTGGAAGGGAGCTACGTGTCGACAGATCGTGTAGATCTAGGATTGCGTGTGGAAGGAGGAAAGAAGATAGAAAAGGGGAAATATATAGCATCCATTGATCGCGGATCATCACCAAGGGATTGGAAATTGATGAATGAGCTGCATTGCGGTGCCAGAACTTGCTCGAATGTTAAAATCTGAGAGCGGACTGCAATTTATACCACAGTTCTAACAAAGTGATACGATGCAACTGGAGTGAATTGCGGGGTGAAAATTGGGTTGGCCTAAAAACACTCTTGCCCATGCCCGCAATCATAGTTTTCCATGAGATCATAGCCCAGGGTCATATGTAGGAAAGGGATAATGAAAAAGGGGCTAGCACCTGAAACTTGGAGTTTTGGAAGCGCACAGGAATAGCCCACAGGTCTGACAGGACCCATGCCTAAAGGTGAAAAGGGGGCCTGTGTATAATTGTTTTGGGTTCAATCACGAGCCCAAAGAGTCAATTCAACTCAGAAGATTGAAAGATCCTTTGATCGGGAGGTCAGCAGACCCTGCTGAGGTAGGGGCACTGTGTCGAAAGTGCTCAGGGTATAAATAGTCATGCACAGTGATCACAGTGAGAGCATAAGAAGATTCAGGAATCCAGGAAGAATTGAAGACTTCTGGGATCAACAAGGAAAAGTTGCACATGGGAAAGAAGTTGCTACAATTTCAGTGGCAGCGAGTATGTTATGACTTGTTGAGTTAGCCAGATGAAATAATGCTTGCATGTTTGCAAGTGTTGTTGGTGATGTTGTTTCATAAGGAGGGAAGCAACATAGAGCTGAAGTGTCGATTATAAGTTTTATAAAAGAAGCATGAAATCTTCTACTGCCATCAGAAATTCAGGTAGTATAAAATTTTTGAATACACACACTGACATATGAGAATGTCATGTTAATTTGGTTATGGGGTAATAACCAAAGAATTAATGATAAGAGATACTTATAGGAATGAATGCCAATAATCTAGTGATGTATGAGACCAGGACCTGGTTGGATATGGCAAGGTATGGATATGGAAAGGTTATGAGCCACACAGGTACTAAAAGCTTCCTACCTTTAAATAAAACTTGGACTGCAACATTTTTGCTAACACTAATGAACACCACAAAATTATATTCTTGGTGTAGTGTTCGGGTCGAAAAGGAAGGCATACAATTAATTGGGAAGACAATAGGAAGTGTGTGGATAATGTGTCAACACATTGGCCAGAATTCCAACTCATGGATGGTGAGATACATCACTGAGATAAAGAGCATTATGTAATTCAACGCAAGGTGCACTGAATAAGTATGCATTGAGAATTACAGTCATCATGCATAGTAAGTGATAGAATTGTATACTAAATGCAATGGTTGAATGAGTTTTGTAAATACATGCATATATATTATTACATGGAAATAATTGTTACTAACAACTGAATGCTGTGAACTCATGAAGCTGAAGACATTTCAGGAGTTGCTAGACATTGCAACAAGAAAGTTGCAAGTCAAGTAGTCGCATGAGCATTGACTATAGGAATTTTTCTTGTTCATAAAAAGAAGTAATGAACTTACAGATATTACTGTGAACATGCATATGCATAGAATGACGAGCCATTCTATTTTATTAAATTGTTTGGTAATTATGATTGAATTGCTAGATGCATACAATTCTAAGTTCATTGCATATGGTTCTATACATATTGCAATTGAATTATGATGTACAGGAAATACTGACAATTGTTGGTAGTATGCAAGATGAATCCTTGAAGGAAAATGGTATGCAGTTTGGTGCTTGTGTAAAACCACAAGGAAGGTTGCAATCTTAATATGGCAACAATCATGATGAATTATGAAATATAATTTCATGTTTTGGGGAAAAAAGTTGAATTCCCTTTTGAACTAATTGAAGTTCCTAAATGAATTCTTTTATGTTTTCTCATGATAACTGCATGTGGGCGATGCATATGAGATGATGTTGATTAAAGTGGAATGTTGAATACAAAGAGTAGTTCGGGGAAGATGTCGATTGGATACCTCTGAGGGCAGTTGGAACTCCTCGAGCCACAATGTTCTAAGACTTCCGGTCTGGCCTGTTGTTGAAGCCCAAGGAAAGGGAGGTGTAACAGTCGATGGATTGTGTGACAATGAAGGTCCACACTCCTAGGGTGGGACAAGCATGTGGGGAAGGAGAGACCGTTAGTTGGAGTCCTGCTGAGGTTTGGTACCTTGGTCTAGACCATGTTGATATGGAAGTCTTGTCAATCAAAAGATAAGTACAATTCTCTATTTATTGTTTGTTGTTTATCTAGTATACATGTTATAATGTTATTAAAATTTCCCGTAAATATATATATATATATATATATATATATATATACATTGCATATATGATTTCATTACCTGCATCCATGACTGTACATAATGTGTTTCATATTTCATTGCTTAAGAAATATATACCTAACACTAGTCATGTAATCGATTGGAATATGATTCAGGTGGAGCAAGAAGGCATCTTGCAAGTGCATTTGGTGCGCATATTGTACCAGAAAAGAAAACATCTTCGGAATCAAGCCATAGGGTTTGTAAAAGTCCAGTGGACCTAATACGGTCCTGAGGACGCGACATAGGAGCATGAGGATGCTATGCGAGCAAAATACCCCATCTTTTTGAAGATTTTGGAAATATTGTTGATGTTGTGTAAAGAGTTTCACTGAGGACAGTACAAAAATAAGGGGAGGGGATTGTAATACCCCAAGGATGAGCCCCAGTTCTATTTATAAATTGTAAACATGTTTTGTAGGCTGGTGAGCCAAGTGTTGAGAAGCTGATGGGCTTATGTATTTATTAAGATGGAGAGCCTAAGTGTTAAAGGCCAGGAGCTTGATTTTGTATATGTAACTATGCAGATAATTAATAAAATATAAACATCGATGTGTGTAGATTGATCATGAAGAAAGAGTGATGGGGGACTAAGCTTCCACAAGGTTGGGTAAGGGAGGAGGCTAAGTGTTTGGGCCTAGGGGCTAAGCTAGGGGGCTTACCTCTAAAGGAATAATATTTATTATTAATTCCTGAAGGATAAAAGGGACATGCTGAGTGTTGAGTGTTTTATCCTAAGTCCTGGGAGAGGCATCGTGTGCAAAAGGAAACACATGCAGCTCCAGGAAGACAAGTGTCAACCTGCGCACATGTAGCTAAAGTTGCAGAAGTCAACCATGTTGGGGGTTCGCAGGTCATTCTTCCATCCTCCACTTGAGTCGCTTTGCCATTCCCCATCCTTCGTGAATTATGTTTAGCTCTGCGATTGACATCTACATTGATTCCTTGTCACGCACCCTCAAACCAATGGCAAACTCGTGGACTGATACATGTCTCCTGGGAGTTTTGAGCACCCTAAAACCAGTGGCAAACTTGTGGACTGATCCACTTCTTCTGTGAAGTCCGAGCACCTTGAAACCAGTTGCAAACTCATGGATTGAGTCGTGTCTCCTGTGAAGTCTAAGCACCCTGTAAATGTTTGAACCGTGCTATGTCTTAGTGTGGACTGTTGTCATTTTTTGGATGTCCATACGCAAATTCCTGTTGCTATTGTCACTGTGAGTTAATCGAATTGTTATTGTTATTGATGTTATCCTCACCTTGCGGGAATTGAGTTGAAACTGGTTGAAGAAGCAGGTTTTTAGGCCCATGGTAGAAGAGGCAGGTTGTCAGGCCTATGAGAAACTCTCTCCATGTGAGAGAGTTTGCTGGGAAGTGGTTTTCTCCTAGAGAGAATCTAGCACCAGCTACGAAGCTCTAAGAATTCCTGATCTAGTGTGTTGCCGAGACCTTGAGAGGGAGGTGAAGCAATCGATGGACTGTATGACAATGAAGGTGTATACTCCCGGGTGGAACAGGCATGTGGGGAATGAGAGTGCATGAGTGGTGGGCATAAGAAGGCTCATGGAGAGAATCCTTCCAGTTGCATTGTGCAGTGTCCTGTAACCTCAACCTAGTCTAGGATTCCCTTGCCCTGGGTGGAGCTTAGTCCCAGCTCAGGGGTGACCTACTGCTGAGAGTGATGAGTAGTGCGGTCTAAGTCTGGGAGGTTCGTGGAAGGTCTGCACATAGTTGGTGGTGTTACTCCAATTGAAAAGATAAGTATCGATATGTTCTTAATTTATATGTTATGCATGTCTGTGATGCTTGAATTTTATCATGTATTCTGTTGAGTACATGAACTACTGTTAATTCCATTGATTCTGTATGGTAGCAGTAATTCTATGATTATTGTGATTAAGTTTTTAAATTCAATTAAAATGCATGTTATATATTTATATGTGAATGTTCTGCGTGGTAGTGTTACTCGGCCTGTTGAATGGTCGAGAACGTTATAGTTTGGTATCACAGCTAAGTCAGAGATGAGTAGTAGCATTGCCCGACCTGTTGGTGGCCGGGGATGTTACACATTTTGTATCAGAGCCTAATCAACTTAGATCCAAGGTGTTAGGGACAAGTTTTTTTTTTATATAATCTTGGTTTGAATGGAAGATTGTGTGAAGGAAATCTTGGTGTATGGAAATAACAAGCATATTTAGATTAAAAATGGAGAAGTTTAATGGAACTAACTATGAGACGTGGAAGTTCAATATGGAGGATATTCTAGTAGATCGGGATCTATGGGTTGCAATATCGGGAACCAAACCCACTGGTATGAAAGATGAATAATTGCTCATTTAATGCGCGCTTTGAATATTCTCATTATATTTGGAGCAAAGAAGGATGTAAGTAGAAAATCGGGTAGATGTTTCTTGCATGATTTACTGAGTAATAAAGTGGTAAGATAAGTACATGGTTGAGAAATACTTAGCCTATGTAATTGTGTTTGGAGCAGGAGGGATGCTGGTAATGGAACAAGTTGTAATTATTTGTATTAAGTTGGGTTTTATCACATATGTAAATGGGCATATGGATATCAAACCTATTTAGGCATATGTACCCATGGTTTGATGGTTCATTGATGTAAAGTATAAATGTAGAATTAAAGGTGATAGGGTGCATGTTGTATTCTTAGATACCTAGTTAATAAACTTAGATGGGATAGGTGTTTATTCCATATCAAGTTTAAAAGAGGAAATGTTAGGTTAATCTTGAATTGGTCATAGACTAGTTAGGATAACCTTGATACAATCGATGAGGGGTTTATTATTCGTGGTTTATGGACCCATGGTATTGGGTAACCCATGTTTTTTTTTCATGGTATTTCATATGTTGAAGCCTATTTAATGGCTTGGGATACTCAATCTTAAGATGCCTCATTGTATAAGCCTAACGAATTGGCATATTGACTTATATAAGCTTGGGTGTCTAGTGTAGTCTTGGAATGCATAGCTTAGGCTTAATTAGGTCTATAGAGCCAAGTAAGAAGGAACTCACTGCATACTACTCATGTTAAAAGCACATCTCCTAAAGTGTACTGCAAATTGTTTTTGTGAATTACCCCTATTAAGATAACATCTTTGAAATTTTATTGTAACCTTTGTTCAAGGTACATTGAGCTTGCTTTGGAGTGTGGGGTTTTTCTCTTGAAAGGGTTTTCCCCATGAAATCATGTTTTTTAATGGTTTGTTGTTTCTTTTATTTGTTTGTAGCAGTTTTTTTTATTGTGCACCTATGCTCCATTTCACTCTTAATTATTAGCAAATGGTTTTATCATATTGTGCACCTAGCAGTTTTTTCATGGTATTTCATATGTTGAAGCCTATTTAATGGCTTGGGATACTCGATCTTAAGATGCCTCATTGTATAAGCCTAAGGAATTGGCATATTGACTTATATAAGATTGGGTGTCTAGTGTAGTCTTGGAATGCATAGCTTAGGCTTAATTTAGTCTATAGAGCCAAGTAAGAAGGAACTCACTGCATACTGCAAATTGTTTTTTTGAATTACCCCTATTAAGATAACATCTTTGAAATTTTATTGTAACCTTTGTTGAAGGTACATTGAGCTTGCTTTGAAGTGTGGGGTTTTTCTTTTGAAAGGGTTTTCCCCATGAAATCATGTTTTTTAATGGTTTGTTGTTTCTTTTATTTATTTGTAGCCCTTTTTTATTGTGCACATATACTCTATTTCACTCTTAATTATTAGCAAATGAGGATATAAGATATATAAAGACATAAAATATAAAGTCACATGAATGACAAGAATAAAATGATTTTTTTTCTTTTTATCTATGACCCAATTATATTTTACAAAATATTTTTAGATTAAAATAGATTTTCCCTCTCTCATTTATCATTTTATGAGTATCATAGTTACATTATTCCACTTAACTTTATATTAATAAAAATAATGGTTATCTATTAATCTTTCAAAAAAAATTGTCATTTTATAATAACTTTATATTAATAAAAATAATTATTATTTATTAATGTTTCAAAAAACAAACATTTTTTTTTTTTATCATTTTATGAGTATCATAGTTTTAACTTTATATTAATAAAAATAATTGTTATCTATTAATCTTTCAAAAAGACAAAAAAAAATTAAAACTACAAACTTTTAAAGATTAATTTTTTTTTATTTTATATTGTATATTTTTATTACTATTAATACTCCTTTTTAATGTTGTTTTTATAACTTCCTATATGCACCATCCAAAAAGATAAAAAAGAAATGAACCATAAAAAAATTGAAAAAGAAATGAACTACATATTTTTAAGTGATTCAGAAATTTGGTTTATATTTTTTATATTATTAATATGTTTTTAATTGATAGTTATGTTTTTTTATATATTTAAGTTTTTTTATTCTGATTTTCTTATCATCCCAAATTATAAAACCATAAAAAGGGATTATATATATATATATATATATATATATATAATTTAGAATTTTTTTTAAATTTTTTAAAAGTTTAATAATAAT
>JZKD02S0181275.1:0-12712 GCA_000966675.3 Picea glauca
TCGACGCCCGCAACCTCACAACCCGCAGGTTGGAAGGTCGGCGTGCACACAGGATCTTTCCTTCTCCACGGCCCGAAGAACTCTAAACGACTCTTCTATAATCCCCTATCGGGAAATCTTCACCCACAACAAACTCTCACGGGATCCCCTCTTTACACTTGGGAGATCGGACTTCGCAACTTTGTGAATTCGTCGGTTGAGTGTTGGTCCCACGAATCCTCGAAACTTGACAACAGTCAATACTGACCCTTTCCTTTTCCCTTTCAGGATTTTCCCTATCGCGATTTCGGCACTTGTGATGTCGAGCAACTTGTCTCTCCGACTTCCGAATCTCGATATGTCGATCCTATGATACACTCGCACGGTTGACTTTTCAATGGTCCTTCACTCCATTGGCATTTCAGACTTTGCAATATCATGAATCCTAATGAAAATGTTTCGAAACTTTACTCCACGAAACTTTGAAATAGTCTACCACCTGTCCACTCATCGACTCCTCTGTGGCCCAGATGATCCTTTGGCTTTCGGGATATCGTGGTTCATGATTTTGCGATTCCTAGTGTCAGATCTTTGAAATGGATGATCACGTGACACAAATCCTCCCACAAACGGACGGCTCAGATCAAACCTCATCATTTCAGGGTTTCTGATGTCGAATGACCAAACTCACGTCCCCAAGATCCCCGATACCCTGAATGCCGAATTCCTGATATGAACCCCTCTGGGAATTTCTCTCTTGTTCTGCTGTATGAGGGCTTAAATCCCTCACAACTCCTGACAGATCTAATGGTTGTCAGGTCCTTTGTTCAAGATATGAAAACTCAGTTCATTTCTCCTTTTGCGCTTCCTTCTGGACGTAAAGACCTTTCAACGGTCCAAATCCCTCTAGCTGGATCCAATGGAAGTTGTTGCTCCTTCTGAGCTTCTGCACGTTCCTCCCAGTCTTTGGAAGAATTCCAAGTGTTCCAAAAGTCTCGACCTTGGCCTTCTTTCTTCTCTGTGAACTCTTCGATTTTGAGCTTCACTGCGTGCATGAAAATGCTATCCCTCCTGGGCACTCTGAACCCGTCAAAGGGTTCTGTATCTTCTGCACTCCTTCCAGTTACAACTTTGTGCGTAAAAGCACTCGTCCTCCTGAGCTTCTCCTTTCCTTTGAACCCTTGAAGTATTTTTCAACTCCTGCACCTCTGCAAAGTATTCACATACACACAAAGTTCTATCCTTCTTAAGCTTTCCTGTATCTTCGTCCTCCTAGGAAAACTTGTCCTTCTTCCTTTCTCCCTCAGATGGAGAATTTATAAGCCCTACCGGTTCTCCGTCTACTCAAGCAACCTCTTGCTGAGCCTATTAGGGTGTTCAACAACCCATTGAAGATCCATGAGTGGACTCTTCCTGCAGAATATAGAAATCAAAGAGTTATCTTCTCCTATGCCTGTCTGCATAGTGCCTCAATTCCCACCTGGTAGAGTGTCAAGAACCCTTAGTGATCCTGACTTCTTAAGAACTCACAACAGAGTTCTTCCTCTATACACTCCTTACACTGGCTCGATGCCCACCTAGCAGAGTTTCACAGAACTCCTCAGAGCTTCTATCTGCAACTGTGTTTCCCCTACAAAGCCCTGCCTCCAAGGTGTTCAGCAACCTTGAGGTCTTTCTCCCAAATTGTTGATTTCAACTATTGTGCCACAACACGTCTTTGTCTAAACTCACAGAATTCAGAAGTGCTTCAGTGCACTAGTGTTTAGAGACCATAGTACTCTGTCATACCCTCCTGATATGAAACCTCAAAGACCCTCACCTAAAATCATACACACTCTTGCAAATTCAAACCTACACCATACATCTACAACATACATCCATATCATATGAAGAACACTCACAAAAAATCATTTAACACATAGTCATGCAGGAAAAACTGCTAATTGTATTAAATCTGGAAAACCCCTATATTTACATGGTGTTCCTAAACACGGTCTGTAACAAGGTCTCGACTCCTCTTCTTCTCTCCACTCGTAGACTCTCTTCTATCTGGTCCTCTCCCCTTTTCTACTTACCAAAAATGATATATTAAAATCCCTTTTTACCTGAGCGGGCTCTTCGAACTCTTCCCTCCAATCTACCTACCCTATTCAATTACATTAAATGGGTTGTCTAGTCCACTATCTGAATCTAGATCTCAACCTTACAATCATTTAAAGGCCTACTTATCTACAGCCTGTGCAAAGGCAAGGCTTCATAGATCAACAACTTAAACATTTAGTTATATTCAATTCAAATTTCAAATGAGGACGACGCCTCTCTTCAGCTTTGAATGTGTGCACTTGACATGGCTGGCTAGCTGGTTGATTGACATGGAGAGATGCTCCTGCATCATACTCCTCAGCTGCAAAATTCATGAGCTCCTACTCATGAGATTCCCATATCGGCTATGGAAATCCTCCTGGATCCCAAAACATCCTCTAGAGATATTCATCTGCTCCATTTCCTTGTTGCTACTGCTGTACTGCTTCCTTTTCTCTACTCAGCCTCTCCTAGCTGACATTTTTTACTGACCCTAACATCAGCTCTCTGATCTCTTTGATCACTTCGTCCAGCTACTCCAATGGCTGGCCCTATTCCTGCAATCTCCTCAGCTGCAAATTTTCTCGACACATGGGCATATCACTCTGATCTCCCATGCTTTCTTCATTAGCTTCTAACTTCACCTGTTGGATGTGCACACCCTGCACTTTCACCCTTCTCTCCAGGGCTTCAATTTGTTCATACAAATCAGCCAAACTAATGCTTTTTGCTTCTTCTTCCTCTTCTACAAACTCCCATGTTGCAGTATTTTCAGTCTCCTGGCTAAAAATATTGAGCCACTCCTTAGAATGATCATCATCTTCTCCTCCTTCTTCTGTCGTCAGCTTCAGTGCTACAGATTCCTCAACTTCCTGGTTGAATGAATTGAGACACTCCTCAGAATGCTCATTTTCCTTTCCTACTTGGGCAGCTTCAGATATCTGCTCCAATTCTTCTTCGACAGTTTCTGCTAGTTGTCCTTATGTTGTTGTTGCATCTGCAACACAGAGTTTTGCCTCCTCTTGGGCAAGTGGTAGGAATATCTCAATTCCCCCAATCATTATAAGGTTCCTCAGATCAGCCTCTCGGATGGTGAAATTTTTTAACTTGTCATCATCTTCATTCACATGGCTTGGAAAACCACATGAATCTTCCTTTCCTGTCAGCTGCACCTACTGATCCAAATCCACCTCTAAGTTTATGAGACTCTCAGATAGTCTCATCTGCTCATCGTTGCCCACCTGGCAATATGGGATGCTTCTACTACCCTCCTGACAGTCCTTGGGATCCCGCAGTGATCTCAACTCCTTGCCCACCTGCAAATATGGAATTTCCTCTCTGCCCTCCTGGTAGTTCCTGAGATCTTCAACTGATCCCATTTTATTCTCTTCACTGAGAATTTTCCCAGTCTCTGGTTCACATATTTGAACCATTTCTCCAGGTCCATCGAGGTTTTCAGGATGCCTCAACCACCTTCTTAATAACCTGCACAGTCTTCTAGCCATCAAATCCTTGACTGGCCAATTTATCTTTGACTTCTTCATGGGCCATTCATATAACCATCTCGGCTTGGTATTATGTTGCATCCATAGTTCAAGCTCTTCCATTATTTCCATGATGTCGGCAAGTTCTTTCCCTCTTTTGGCTATACTCAACAGCTCTGGGTTTTTCATTCCAGCATACCTACAGCCTTCAGTAACCATACTGTTGTCTCTATCTACCTTCCTAGAAAATCCACTGCTGTCACTCTGCAACCCGAGTGTTTCTAGCCTCATCCTATAGTCCTGCTGACTGTCTTCTCGATTGTTGCTTGCACGTGGACAATCACCATCGAGATTTAGTATTCTGTTTTCTTTTGTTTTCTCCTCTCTGCTTGAAATACAGAAACAGAGTTCTAGCTCTGACACCAAACTGATGGTGACGGCCACAACCTCACAACCCGCAGGTCGGATGGTCGGTGTGCACATAGGATCTTTCCTTCTCCACGGCCCTAAGAACTCTAAACGGCTTTGTTGGAAGCCAATTCACATTTTTATACTGCCCTTATAAGATGCCTACACCAGTGTTTTTCAAACTTTGATTTCGTCGCAATCTTTCCAATAAAACCACACCATTTTTTTATATGCATTTGTACACTTACCTTGGTTCTCGTTTTCACAACTGCAAGCATGAAAACGCTGGTTTTCGAAGTCATATTAAAAACGTCATTAGATTGTTATGATCGCTCTTGTTTATATGCTCATCATATTTTCCAATTTATTTATCGTTACACAATTGACAAGATTATACGATCATTATGCTTTTGATGTTCTTATTTATTAATGAGACTTCGTTTACAATACTATGGGGATATTCGTTTGATTGAGTTTATGATGCATTGGTGATTTGGATTTATATGTTCTTGATCAATTCACTTGGCACATTGTTTTCACAAAAACACATTTGTGTTATGGCAAAACCCTTGGTATAAATCATTTTATGCAACACATAGTTCATATGGTCAAACCCTTGGTATGATTTTGATTTGTTGCTTTGATTTTAAAACTATGGTAAAACTTTGCTCGCGTAAACGTTTGGTCCACATACCATATATCCATTGGTTGATTGAAATGACATAGTTTGTAACACATATGCATAATGGGTTGACTAGTTGTAAGTGCCGGTGGTTGTACTAAGAGTAATGACTGTTCTGCATGGGCCGAAATAACTCCACTACCCTCGCACACTTTGGCATTAATGCTTGCCTCCTTACCAGGTTACCTATGTTGATTTTTGGGCAAATCTCTGAGTTTTGAGTCCTGCGTATACCTTGTCCAAACCCTACCCAAACCACTGTCCACTATATGATCTCTCCTAGCTCCTGAAGGGAGAATTGAACCCCCATGGTGTTCAGATTCGGTTTTGGTTTCATTTTTGCCAGATAAGACTGCTTAAAACTGCCCCCGTAATTTCCCCCAGAGTCATGTTTTTGCGTGAGCGGTTCTGGGCAAATGGTTTTGTATTAGATCAAACCGTTGAAAACCCAGAACCGTTTTTATCCCCTTTACCTTCACTACAAGCGGTTTACTTAGAAAGTGAGTTACTACAAATATCTAGCTCTTGTTTTACAGGTCAATTTTCAGTGGATGGAACATGCTTTTTGGGTATGTGTGCATTTGATGAAATGTCTATGAATTCTCCAGGCCTGTGCCTCAGAACCCTTCTCACCCATCCAACCTCTCACACTCTTGAACCCTTGATCAATCCTCCTAGGTATGTGTTTTCAATATCAAATTCATTTTATGAATTCCTTGGATTAATATAATGAATTGGGGTTTGTTTTCGCTTAGATTTGGATTACATTCGACCTGTGTTGAAGATCTATTTGCAAAAATCATGGAAACAGTGTTAATCTATAACGATTTGCTAGCCTCAAACCATTTTGATTCGTTCCTATTTTGATTTGATTTGCAAGTGATTAGCATGATCGTTTATATTTAATATAGTTATATCAATTTGAGAAAACGATTTTGTTGATTTGGTTTGGATTCAAAGTGATCTATGGATAGCTGAAGCATCTATTCTTGTTGATTTCAATTGGTTATAAAAATGATTTCATTACTGTTCAGTTATCCAAAACAATGTTGTATACYCGAATTAGTGATAACAAATTAAACAGAGCATATMTATCTTTGTTATCATTTGATTTAGTTTGATTAATTTGCATACAAGTGTCGATTTGAATAAGGCTTTTAGCAATCAAATATCTTTTGATAGTTTGAATTTAATTTTTTWAATTTGAATTGATTTTTAATACGATTCTGTGTYTGATTTAGACCAGCTACAGAATCGCAAGATYYTSTAGCTAGYYTATAGAATTAGATTTTTATCATTTTCATTAACARAATATCCTCCYAACTTGCCCTTTTTTGACYTCTGGCAGGTACATCYGAATTGCATTGAACATGCTGGACAGTCTAGGAKATATTTGTGTGATTTAGTTTTTATTTTAGGTTCCTAGTTTAGTCAGACTTGGGATACTTCCCAGATTTTCTGTAAACAGTTTTGATAACTTATACAGGGATGTTTTACCCTGTGGAAGGTCTTTAAATACTTATTATTTTTTTGTAATAAGGGAATCCTCACTTGTGGGAGAACGAGACTATGGATTTCTAATACAAACTGAGACAAGAGTTGATGTCTTGCTACAACTTTCGCTTTCATAATACATATCTTTTGTTTCAAGTTTATGCATGTAATTTGCAGTTGATATAGACTACTTCAGCTATCATAGTCTATTGCAGAATGATATGTTTAATTAATGTGTTATCCATATCTGATTTCTTTCATTACATAAAAAATACAGCAATTACTTTGTTTCAGTTGATGAATCATAGATTTCTCTTCTTCATTAATTGAATCATTTTGTATAAGTCTTTGCATAAAGGTTTATCTAAGTGTGAAGATTTATAAATCATATGATTGTTGTAATTTTTATGTCTTGTTTGTCCTATAATTATATTGAAGAGCACAACGGTTTCCCATTTACGAGAAGCTAGTGGATAATTCAGTGCGGGTTTCCTCCTTCCGATCAGCTAAGACAATCATCATACACAGGACAAACCTGGAGCGTTTCTCTAGGTCAGTTTGTTATTTACTTGTTTGGTTAATTTGTTAGTATAGTATTAGTAGTTTAGTTAGATATATGTTTAGCTAGATTTGTAGTTAGAATTAGTATATTAGTTGTTTAGTTTAGTTAGTTTTGTTTTATTTTTGTTCATAAAATTATAAAATCAACAAAAAATATCTCTTTCTGTCTTAGGACAGAATATTAATGAGTTTTTCAGGTTTCCATTCAAATCTGTAAATTGTTAATATTGTATATTTTGTGAATAATATTTATTTATGTTAGTAGTTAGATAGTTAATTAGTTAGAGTTAGTATAGTATTAGTTAGTATATTGTATATATAGAATAGTTAATTTTGTTTTAGTTGTTTAATAGTTAGTTTTAGTTAGATTAATTTATTAGTTTGTTTAATAGTTAGTTTTAGTTAGAGTAGTTAGTTTAGAGTAGTTTTTCTTTTCTTAGGACTTAGATCGGCTAATGGAGCCGCTAAACCCTTCTGGGTGGTTCATCCCAAATGGCTTGGGTTATTAGACAACCCCGGACCGGTTCCACTCTCCCAGTTGATGGATGGTCAATTTCGCCCATCAACAGGCTCTTCTATATTCCCTTATCGGGAAATCTGCACCCACAACAAACTCTCACGGGATCCCCTCTTTACACTTGGGAGATCGGACTTCACAACTTCATGAATCCATTGGTTGAGCATTGGTCCCATGAATCCTCGAAACCTGACAACAGTCAATGCTGACCCTTTCCTTTTCCCCTTCGAAATTTTCCCCATCACGATTTCGACACTCGCAATGTCGAGCAACTTGTCTCTCCGACTCCCGAATCCCGATATGTCGATCCTCCGATACACTCGCATGGTTGACTTTTCAATGGTCCTTCACTCCATCAGCATTTCGGACTTTGCAATATCGCGAATCCTAATGTGAATGTTTCAGAACTTTACTCCATGAAACTCTGAAATAGTCTACCACCTGTCCACTCACCGACTCCTCCGTGGCCCACATGATCCTTTGAATTTCAAGATATCGTGGTTCGTGATTTCATGATTCCTAATGCTGGATCTCCGAAATGGATGATCACATGACATGCGTCCTCCCACAAATGGACGGCTCAGATCAAACCTCGTCGTTTCAGGGTTTCTGATGTCGAATGACCAAACTCACATCCCTGAGATCCCCGATATCCCGAACATCGAATTCCCAATATGAACCCCTCCGAGACTTTCTCTCCTGTTTTGTTGTATGAGAGCTTAACTCCCTCGCAACTCCTGACAGATCTAATGGTTTTCGGGTCGTCCGCTCAAGATTTGACAGCTCAGATCATTTCTCCTATTGCGCTTCCTTCTAGACATGAAGACCTTTCAATAGTCCATATCCCTCCGGCTGGATCCAATGCCAGTTGTTTCTCCTTCCGAGCTTCTGCACGTTCCTCCCAGTCTTTGGAAGAATTCCAAGTATTCCAAAGGTCTCAACCTTGGCCTTCTTTCTTCTCTGCGTACTCTTTGATTTTGAGCTTCACCACACACATGAAAATGCTGTCCCTCCTGGGCCTTGGGTACTCTGAACCTGTCAAAGGGTTTTGTAGCTTATGCACTCCTTGTAGTTACAACTTTGTGCATAAAAGCACTCATCCTCCTGAGCTTCTCCTTTCCTTCGAACCCTTGAATGATTTTTCAACTCCTGTGCCTCTGCAGAGTATTCAAATACACACAAAGTGCTATCCATCTTAAGATTTCATGTAGCTTCGTCCTCCCAGGAAAAATTTTCCTTCTTCCTTTCTCCCTCAGATGGATATTTTAGAAGCCCTAGTGGTTCTTCATCTACTCAAGCAGCCTCTTGCTGAGCCTATCAGCGTGTTCAACAACCCAGTGATGATCCCTCAGTGGACTCTTCCTACAGAATACAGAACTCAAAGAGTTCTCTTCCCTTGTGCCTGTCTGCACAGTGTCTCAATGAGAACCTGGCAGAGTGTCAAGAACCCTCAATTTTTATGACTTCTTAAGAACTCACAACAAAGTTATTCCTCTATACACTCCTTGCACTAGCTCGAAGCCCACCTGGCAGAGTTTCACAGAACTCCTCAGAGCTTCTATCTGCAACTGTGTTTACCCTACACAGCCCTGCCTCCAAGGTGTTCGGTAACCTTGAGGTCTTTCTCCCAAATTGTTGATTTCATCTATTGTGTCGCAACACGTCTTTGTCTGAACCCGTAGAATTCATAAGTGATTTAGTGCAATGGTGTTCAGAGACCGTAGTACTCTGTCACACCCTCCTAACATGAAACCTCAAAGACCCTCACCTGAAATCATACACACTCCTACAAATTCAAACCTACAGCATACACCTATAGCATACATCCATATCATATGAAGAACACTCACAGACAATCATTTAACACATAGTCATGCAGGAAAAACTGTTAATTGTATTAAATATGGAAAACGCCTATATTTACATGGTGTTCCTGAGCACGGCCTGTAACAAGGTCTCGACTCCCTCTCTTCTTCTCTTTACTCATATACTCTCTCCTATTTGGTCCTCACCCCTTTGCTACTTACCAAAAATGATATATTAAAATCCCTTTTTACTTGAGGGGGCTCTTCGAGCTCTTCCCTCCAATCTACCTACCCTATTCAATTGCATTGAATGGGTTGTCTAGTCCGCTATCCGAATCTAGATCTCAACATTACAATCACTTAAAGGCCTACTTATCTACAGCCTGTGAAAAGACACGTCTTCACAACTCAACAACTTAAACATTTAATTATATTCAATTCAAATTTCAAATGAGGACGACGCCTCTCTTCAGCTTTGAATGCGTGCACTTGACGTGTCTGGCTGGCTGACTGATTGATGTGGAGAGATGATCCTGCATCATACTCCTCAGGTGCAAAATTCATGAGCTCCTGCTCATGAGCTTCCCATCTCGGTTGTGGAAATCCTCCTGGATCCCAAACCATCCTCTGGAGCTGTTCATTTGCTCCATTTCTCTGCTGCTGCACTACTTCCTTTTCTCTGCTCAGCCTCTCCTTGCTGACAGTTTTTACTGACCCTAACATAAGCTCTCTGATCTCTTTGATCACTTCATCCAGTTGCTCCAATGGCTGGCCCTGTTCCTGCAGTCTCCTCAGCTGCAAAATTTCTCGACACATGGGCAGATCACTGTGATCTCCCATGCTTTCTTCATCAGCTTCCAACTTCATCTGTTGGATGTGTACGCCCTGCATTTTCACCCTTCTTTCCAGGGCTTCAATTTTTTCATACAGATCAGCCAAACTAATGTTGTCTGCTTCTTCTTCCTCTTCTGCAAACTCCCATGTTGCAGTCTTTTTAGTCTCCTGGCTAAAAATATTGAGCCACTCCTCAGAATGCTCATCATCTTCTCCTCCTTCTTCTGCTGTCAGCTTTAGTTCTACAACTTCCTCAACTTCCTGGCTGAATGCATTGAGACACTCCTCAGAATGCTCATTTTCCTTTCCTTCTTAGGCAACTTCAGATATCTGCTCCAATTCTTCTGCGACAGTTTCACCTAGCTNGTGATTTCATGATTCCTAATGCTGGATCTCCGAAATGGATGATCACATGACATGCGTCCTCCCACAAATGGACGGCTCAGATCAAACCTCGTCGTTTCAGGGTTTCTGATGTCGACTGACCAAACTCACGTCCCTGAGATCCCCGATCTCCCGACCATCGAATTCCCAATATGAACCCCTCCGAGACTTTCTCTCCTGTTTTGCTGTATGAGGGCTTAAATCCCTCGCAACTCCTGACAGATCTAATGGTTTTTGGGTCGTCCGCTCAAGATTTGACAGCTCAGATCATTTCTCCTATTGCGCTTCCTTCTAGACATGAAGACCTTTCAATAGTCCAGATCCCTCCGGCTGGATCCAATGCCAGTTGTTGCTCCTTCCGAGCTTCTGCACGTTCCTCCCAGTCTTTGGAAGAATTCCAAGTATTCCAAAGGTCTCAACCTTGGCCTTCTTTCTTCTCTGCATACTCTTTGATTTTGAGCTTCACCACACGCATGAAAATGCTGTCCCTCCTGGGCCTTGGGTACTCTGAACCTGTCAAAGGGTTTTGTAGCTTATGCACTCCTTGCAGTTACAACTTTGTGCATAAAAGCACTCATCCTCCTGAGCTTCTCCTTTCCTTCGAACCCTTGAATGATTTTTCAACTCCTGTGCCTTTGCAGAGTATTCACATACACACAAAGTGCTATCCATCTTAATATTTCCTGTAGCTTCGTCCTCCCAGGAAAACTTTTCCTTCTTCCTTTCTCCCTCAGATGGATATTTTAGAAGCCCTAGTGGTTCTTCGTCTACTCAAGCAGCCTCTTGCTGAGCCTATCATGGTGTTCAACAACCCAGTGATGATCCCTCAGTGGACTCTTCCTACAGAATACAGAATTCAAAGAGTTCTCTTCCCTTGTGCCTGTCTGCACAGTGTCTCAATGAGAACCTGGCAGAGTGTCAAGAACCCTCAATTTTTACGACTTCTTAAGAACTCACAACAAAGTTCTTCCTCTATACACTCCTTGCACTAGCTCGAAGCCCACCTGGCAGAGTTTCACAGAAATCCTCAGAGCTTCTGTCTGCAACTGTGTTTACCCTACACAGCCCTGCCTCCAAGGTGTTCGGAAACCTTGAGGTCTTTCTCCCAAATTGTTGATTTCATCTATTATGTCGCAACACATCTTTGTCTGAACCCGTAGAATTCAGAAGTGATTTAGTGCAATGGTGTTCAGAGACCGTAGTACTCTGTCACACCCTCCTAACATGAAACCTCAAAGACCCTCACCTGAAATCATACACACTCCTACAAATTCAAACCTACAGCATACACCTATAGCATACATCCATATCATATGAAGAACACTCACAGACAATCATTTAACACATAGTCATGCAGGAAAAACTGTTAATTGTATTAAATATGGAAAACGCCTATATTTACATGGTGTTCCTGAGCACGGCCTGTAACAAGGTCTCGACTCCCTCTCTTCTTCTCTTTACTCATATACTCTCTCCTATTTGGTCCTCACCCCTTTGCTACTTACCAAAAATGATATATTAAAATCCCTTTTTACTTGAGGGGGCTCTTCGAGCTCTTCCCTCCAATCTACCTACCCTATTCAATTGCATTGAATGGGTTGTCTAGTCCGCTATCCGAATCTAGATCTCAACATTACAATCACTTAAAGGCCTACTTATCTACAGCCTGTGAAAAGACACGTCTTCACAACTCAACAACTTAAACATTTAATTATATTCAATTCAAATTTCAAATGAGGACGACGCCTCTCTTCAGCTTTGAATGCGTGCACTTGACGTGTCTGGCTGGCTGACTGATTGATGTGGAGAGATGATCCTGCATCATACTCCTCAGGTGCAAAATTCATGAGCTCCTGCTCATGAGCTTCCCATCTCGGTTGTGGAAATCCTCCTGGATCCCAAACCATCCTCTGGAGCTGTTCATTTGCTCCATTTCTCTGCTGCTGCACTACTTCCTTTTCTCTGCTCAGCCTCTCCTTGCTGACAGTTTTTACTGACCCTAACATAAGCTCTCTGATCTCTTTGATCACTTCATCCAGTTGCTCCAATGGCTGGCCCTGTTCCTGCAGTCTCCTCAGCTGCAAAATTTCTCGACACATGGGCAGATCACTGTGATCTCCCATGCTTTCTTCATCAGCTTCCAACTTCATCTGTTGGATGTGTACGCCCTGCATTTTCACCCTTCTTTCCAGGGCTTCAATTTTTTCATACAGATCAGCCAAACTAATGTTGTCTGCTTCTTCTTCCTCTTCTGCAAACTCCCATGTTGCAGTCTTTTTAGTCTCCTGGCTAAAAATATTGAGCCACTCCTCAGAATGCTCATCATCTTCTCCTCCTTCTTCTGCTGTCAGCTTTAGTTCTACAACTTCCTCAACTTCCTGGCTGAATGCATTGAGACACTCCTCAGAATGCTCATTTTCCTTTCCTTCTTAGGCAACTTCAGATATCTGCTCCAATTCTTCTGCGACAGTTTCACCTAGCT
>JZKD02S0181308.1:0-11045 GCA_000966675.3 Picea glauca
GCCACCACATTCCAGTCTTGAGCATTCTCAGTAAAAATTTCATCCTCGAATGGGTCATGGGCATAGGGCCAATAGGACGATACCTGTGACGCATGTTGTAGAACCAATCCCTTGGGATCGTGTTTGCGAAATCGGCCAGTTTCGAACCGAAATTCCAATTGACCTAGCGCGATTTGTTTAGCATGCGTTGTATCTTTGACCATGCAGAAGTCGATATAAAACCCATATGGTATGAAATCTTTCTTCTTGTCTTTTACTAAAGTTGCATTGTATCCTTGCAAGATCGTTTGATAGCAAATTTCCCCTAACACTAGTCGGTCAGGAACATAAATGGGTAATAAGTGGAGTGCCTCTATGGCATTGAAAACCTTGATGTAGGTTTCCCATTCATCTAAATACTAGTGGCCAATTTTGGCTATAACCTTCTTTGCTTCATCTGACATTCTAGGGCATTCTTTCTTGAAGAGAAAGAAGTAAATGTGTGCAGTAAACTGATCAAATATAACAGCATATGATTTCTTGTACATGTTTTCCCATAGGATGTTGAAGTATACATTGTCTGTGAGCTCCGAAGAGTGCCAATTCAGGTTCATCCCAGCGAAAGCGTTCCTGGAGCAGATGACGTCTAGTAGATACAAGGCCATGTAGAAGGAGGGGGTATCTCCCTCCTTCAGCACCTGAACCTGTCTTATGCAGGTTCTCAACTATTTGGAGATGATGGCACCCCAATTGAATCTTTTGCCTGAAATGGTGACTATAAAAGCCATAGGCATCCAAGCCTCTGAAAATCGGGAGCAGTCTTTCTCCCCATGTAACCTGTAGAGTAGAGACATGAGATATATGTATGGTTCCCTGATATTGGTTTTTGGGTACCAGCCAGTAGTTTGGTTCATGAATTTTTTGGCTTCTCTCCACCAAGACTCCATGATTTTGTTGGTATTATGTGACACATACAAACTCAGGACGAATTCAATGCTTAGATTTAACTCGGAATCTCTGAGCTTATAGTAACTTTGAACCTCTAATGGCAAGAAGACCCCGACGCATTCATCGTTATCATCATTAATAAAACATTTTTGGGTATCAACGTGGTCAATGATCCACTTTAGGAGCTCAATGCAAGGAAATACTGGAGACCGGCTTGCCACCATTTGCAGATAATCTTTATGAAGGTTGGGGAGGACCTCATCATCGAGCTTCCTTGTATCAGGATCGTTATGCGGGGTATATTTGAGGGGTTCTTCTTTCTTGATTTTCTTGAAAACTTCTTCCCAGTGAGGAAATGCCATATTGGCTCCAATACTTTCCCTTGTGTCTCTGAAAGCTGGGAGCTGGACAAAGGGCTCCTTGGTGATTGCCTTAATGATGGACACTGGCTTGGGACTGAATTCTAATTGTCTTGCAATTGTTGGGGAGGATCCTTCTCCTACTTCTGATTCTTGCAACTTAGGGGCTCTTGGCAATTTCCTGGTGGAAGGCTTCTTCGGAGGCATTGTTCCTGTAATGTTTGCTAATATAAGTTCTTAATACTCACTGAACTTTGGACATTTCCTCCGGGTTGTTGGCTTCACTCTTTTGTTTGTTCTGAACTTCTCGCTACATAGAATGGGACCATGCATAATGACTCGAACAAGATATAAATGGAGAGGTACTACCAGTCATATCAATCATTCAATATGAGTAATAAATGTAAATTCAAAATAAATTACCCTCGAAATTTTGTAGATAAACCTTAACTGGTCGATGGCGGCAGTGCGGAGGAGGATGCATTGTATCGGTGGGTTTAACGGTTCCTTTTTTGATTCACGTATGAATTAGTAACTAATGCGTGATCTACGAATTAACTACTAGATTTGAATGTGGCGTATCTCACACATACGGAGGTAAAATGTCTTGTCGCGTCACATCACTCCGACGTAGGGATCAGGGATCGGCTATTATCTGAGTGCACACTTATATTGATATTCTCTTGATAGAACCTCTGATGCTGATAATATCGGGGTTGGTAATCAGGAACGAAACAAGTACACAACTTCTCTGTAGGCCTTCACTTAATGGGCCTTTATCATTGAAAATTGTTTCGGACGTCTGCGATGTTTACTCCTTACTTCTGCACAGTGCTTACTATTACACTTTTCTGTCGAAACCGAATGGATCGATCTTTGGCGAAATCCTTCCTGGGAATATTTGTAGGAAAGAAACTCTTTCATTAGTCGACGCCAATAAAGGTCGGAACTCGGCTATTTTGACTTTCCAAACTATTTTCTCCATCTTACAACTTTTACCAATGTCGAACCTTTGAAGCGCATTGGGGAAACTTTTGGGTCATTGATTTTTTGAGTGGTTGTCAAATCCTCTTTATGGTTAAGATAAATATTTGTTACAAGGTCAAATAAACTTTAATTAATTCAATCAGGGAACGTATAAGATTAAGTGAAGGTATCAGTTTCACAAATAAAGTGAAGACAGTCGATGCAAGAGATTGAGTGGTAC
This sequence comes from Picea glauca, assembly GCA_000966675.3. Lineage (NCBI taxonomy): Eukaryota > Viridiplantae > Streptophyta > Pinopsida > Pinales > Pinaceae > Picea > Picea glauca. Next base: position 2,494 of record JZKD02S0181308.1, read on the forward strand.
CCAAAAAGAAGTAAAGTCATAGACCCTTTTTTTAGGGTGTGTTGAGTGCTCAACAAATGGAGATTCACTGTGCGAATGAAAAATCTTTGGTTCATAACGGACACACATGTATTCATGACTATATATATTACAATTTTATTTTTTTTCATTTTTTTTTATTTTTATTTTTATTATTATTATTAATGAAAGTATTTTTTTAGGGCTTGGCCATTCACTGGGAGGTTATCAGGTTCCCCCCTCAGATTCTGCAATTGATAGGTACCTATCCTGATTTTTTTGGCCACTTTGAAAGGTCCAAGCCATAGGCTTTGGAACTTAGAATGTTTTCCCTTCGGTTCGTTTGTGTTGTCCCACTTCAGCACTAAGTCTCCTACCTCAAAGTTATTTTCTTTATCCTTATGCTTATCAAACCATCGTTTCACTATCTGTTGATGGGCTAGGAATTTCTACCTAGCCTTTTCTCTCTATTCTTCCAACATGAGTAGAGTGTCGATTCTCTGTTGTATGGCCAATGAGGGTTCCTCATTTGAATCTTGGGCCAATTGGAGAGATGGTAGATAAATCTCGTTTGGGAGAATGGCTTCTTGTATATAGACCAGAAAGTATGGGGAATTCCCTACAACTTCCTTGGGTGTGACTCTATCGGCCCATAGAGCGTTATGGAGTTGGTTGTGCCAATTTCTTTGGTTATCTATAACTGTCTTCAAAATTCTTACCAGGTTCTTATTAGTTGACTCTACCACATCGTTTCCCTGAGGGTATTAATTTGTAGAGTACTTGATCATGATCCCTTTGTCTAGAGAAAACTCTGGTAATAGGGTAGAAGAAAAGTAAGCTACATTATCAAAGACTAGAACAAAGGGGACACCAAACCTTGTGATCTGTTGTTGTTCTATAAATTGGATTACTACCTTCTCATTTACATGAGTCAGAGAAATGGCCTCTACTCATCTCGTGAAATAGTCGGTAGCCATAAGAATGTACTTGTGGAGTTTTGGAGAACTAGAAGTAATTTCTCCTATGATATCCAACCCCCACTGCTCAAAAGGCCTGGAGACAATCACGGGCTGAAGTGGGATTGTTGCCATTTTTTCCTTTCTGGCACTTATTTGACAAGTCTTACAGTTCCTAGCATGAGTATGAGCATCTTTAAAAAAGGTGCCCCAATAATATTCATCTCTCAAAATATTATGGGCGGCAGTGTTCCCTACAAAGTGTCCTCCGGCGGGATCGTCATGGAGTTCCTTCAGCAGCTTGTCAGTGTCTTCTCGTTCGAGAAATCTCCATAATACCCCATCATAATTAAGCCAGAAGAGCACCGAATTTATAAGTCGATATTGTGCAGATTTCAATCTCAGGGCTCTCATTTCCCTAGGGTTGAGGTTTTCAAGACAAGCTCCATGATGTAAAAGATAAGCTAAATCCTTGTACCAGGAGTCTTATCTTGGGGATATGTATGCTACTTCGTTGCACCATAGCGTCATTTCATTTTCCCACCCGGGATCTTCATTTTCTTGATCCTGCACTTCAGCTGTGAGCTTACACAAACCTTGTCCTCTTACTATCTTGGAAGGTTTTATATCTAGATCAAATTACTGGACTATTGCCATCCAGTTCCCCCTTCTTTCCCCCATTTCTTGTTGGGTAAACAGGGATTGAACCACGGGATGCGGTACAATTACCTTAGTGTGATTCTTGAGAATGTAGGACCTGAAATGTTTTACTGCCTTATAGACCGTATAGGCCTGTTTGTTTATGGCGGGATAATTGAGCTCGTCTCCTTGAAGATTAGTACTCATAAAGGACACTGGGGCTTCGTTGTTGTCATCATCCTTCTGGGTTAAAACCGCTGCTAGAGATTGGTCGGAGGTGAAAGTATAAAGGAAAAAGTCTCTATTAAAATAGGGAATTCACAACACCTAAGCTTGGGATATGGCGGCTTTGATATCGTTAAAAGCATTTTTTCGCTCATCATCCCACTTAAATTCAGCGTCCTTGTGAATCATCTTTTGTAAAGGTTTGATAGTTTCGGCAAAATCAGGATTGAATTTCCTTACAAAATTGATTTGCCCAAAAAATGACTGCATAGATTTCTTGTTATGGGGTAGCAGGAGTTGGGATGTGGCCTTAATCATTTTTAGATCTATGATAATCCTTGCTCGATATATAATATGACCTAACAACTTACCTTCCTCGACACTGAAAATAGTTTTCTTAGGATTTAACGATATACTGTACTTCTTGCATCTCTCAAAAATTTGGGTTAGGTGTTGGATGTGCTCTTCCCTATTCTTCGAATATACTATTACATCATCTAGATACACCACCACACACTTATTGATAAGTCCCCGAAAAGCCACGTACATGGACCTTTGGAAGGTTGCTCTTGCATTGATTAACCCAAAAGTCATGTGTTTATAAGCGAAGGTTCCCCATTTGGTTTGGAAGGTGGTTTTTAAATGGTCTTCCTCTGAAACCAACACTTCATTGTAGCCTGAGAAACTGTCTAGTAAGGAAAAAATATATGAGCCCGACACGGTCTATAAGAGTTGCTCCATCGATGGGACCAGATAATTGTCCTTCTCTGAATCTCTATTCAGGTTCTGAAAATCTACACATAGTCGGATCTCTCCCGACTTTTTCCTTACCGGAACAATATTTTCCACCCAGGTAGAATGTCTAACCTGAAAAATTATCCTCGCATCTAGAATCTTCCTTAATTCCTGATACATGAGAGGCTCTAGCGACAGGTAATACTTCTGGAGCTTTTGTTTGAAAGGTTTCATTTCAAGTTTCAATGGGATGGTGTGTTGAATAATGTGGGTATCGTACATTTTCAAATCCTTGTAGGTCCATGCGAAAACATCCTGGTATTGTCTAAATAATTTGAGGTAGGCTTTCCTCTCTTCGTTAGACATAGTTTTGTCGAGATTAACATTCTTCGGGTTCTCTGGAGTCCCAAGATTCACAGTTTCATGGAGGGGGCAAGAGCTACCAGTCTTCGAATTCTTGGGTCCTTTAAATCTATCCTTTAGATCAAATAGATTCTCCAGATTAGCCATTTCCCTCGGGATCCTGTGAGCCTTCAATTTTCCGATACCTTGTCCTACTTGAGGATCGGTTTCAATTGATTGCTCCTGGAACTCTTCATCGTCTATTGCTAGATCTTTGAAATTTTCTTGGTTTGTCAAAACGTTTATGATTTTCTCGTCACCTTCAAAAACTTTCCAATTAGAAATGTTATTAGGCATCGACTTGTTGTAGAGAATATCTATAGTGAATCGGGAGGCATCATAATCTTCTAAAGGTGACAGTTGGGAAGCGATTGTGTCCAAGGAGTCAGCAAGAACATTCTTTGCTCTCGGGATCGTAGTAATATTGAAAGAATCAAAGCTCTCTAGTAGCCTATGCACCTCCTGTCGGTAGTTCTTAATATGAGGNCAGAAGAGCACCGAATTTATAAGTCGATATTGTGCAGATTTCAATCTCAGGGCTCTCATTTCCCTAGGGTTGAGGTTTTCAAGACAAGCTCCATGATGTAAAAGATAAGCTAAATCCTTGTACCAGGAGTCTTATCTTGGGGATATGTATGCTACTTCGTTGCACCATAGCGTCATTTCATTTTCCCACCCGGGATCTTCATTTTCTTGATCCTGCACTTCAGCTGTGAGCTTACACAAACCTTGTCCTCTTACTATCTTGGAAGGTTTTATATCTAGATCAAATTACTGGACTATTGCCATCCAGTTCCCCCTTCTTTCCCCCATTTCTTGTTGGGTAAACAGGGATTGAACCACGGGATGCGGTACAATTACCTTAGTGTGATTCTTGAGAATGTAGGACCTGAAATGTTTTACTGCCTTATAGACCGTATAGGCCTGTTTGTTTATGGCGGGATAATTGAGCTCGTCTCCTTGAAGATTAGTACTCATAAAGGACACTGGGGCTTCGTTGTTGTCATCATCCTTCTGGGTTAAAACCGCTGCTAGAGATTGGTCGGAGGTGAAAGTATAAAGGAAAAAGTCTCTATTAAAATAGGGAATTCACAACACCTAAGCTTGGGATATGGCGGCTTTGATATCGTTAAAAGCATTTTTTCGCTCATCATCCCACTTAAATTCAGCGTCCTTGTGAATCATCTTTTGTAAAGGTTTGATAGTTTCGGCAAAATCAGGATTGAATTTCCTTACAAAATTGATTTGCCCAAAAAATGACTGCATAGATTTCTTGTTATGGGGTAGCAGGAGTTGGGATGTGGCCTTAATCATTTTTAGATCTATGATAATCCTTGCTCGATATATAATATGACCTAACAACTTACCTTCCTCGACACTGAAAATAGTTTTCTTAGGATTTAACGATATACTGTACTTCTTGCATCTCTCAAAAATTTGGGTTAGGTGTTGGATGTGCTCTTCCCTATTCTTCGAATATACTATTACATCATCTAGATACACCACCACACACTTATTGATAAGTCCCCGAAAAGCCACGTACATGGACCTTTGGAAGGTTGCTCTTGCATTGATTAACCCAAAAGTCATGTGTTTATAAGCGAAGGTTCCCCATTTGGTTTGGAAGGTGGTTTTTAAATGGTCTTCCTCTGAAACCAACACTTCATTGTAGCCTGAGAAACTGTCTAGTAAGGAAAAAATATATGAGCCCGACACGGTCTATAAGAGTTGCTCCATCGATGGGACCAGATAATTGTCCTTCTCTGAATCTCTATTCAGGTTCTGAAAATCTACACATAGTCGGATCTCTCCCGACTTTTTCCTTACCGGAACAATATTTTCCACCCAGGTAGAATGTCTAACCTGAAAAATTATCCTCGCATCTAGAATCTTCCTTAATTCCTGATACATGAGAGGCTCTAGCGACAGGTAATACTTCTGGAGCTTTTGTTTGAAAGGTTTCATTTCAAGTTTCAATGGGATGGTGTGTTGAATAATGTGGGTATCGTACATTTTCAAATCCTTGTAGGTCCATGCGAAAACATCCTGGTATTGTCTAAATAATTTGAGGTAGGCTTTCCTCTCTTCGTTAGACATATTTTTGTCGAGATTAACATTCTTCGAGTTCTCTGGAGTCCCAAGATTCACAGTTTCATGGAGGGGGCAAGAGCTACCAGTCTTCGAATTCTTGGGTCCTTTAAATCTATCCTTTAGATCAAATAGATTCTCCAGATTATCCATTTCCCTCGGGATCCTGTGAGCCTTCAATTTTCCGTTACCTTGTCCTACTTGAGGATCGGTTTCAATTGATTGCTCCTGGAACTCTTCATCATCTATTGCTAGATCTTTGAAATTTTCTTGGTTTGTCAAAACGTTTATGATTTTCTCGTCACCTTCAAAAACTTTCCAATTAGAAATGTTGTTAGGCATCGACGGTTTGTAGAGAATATCTATAGTGAATCGGGAGGCTTCATAATCTTCTAAAGGTGACAGTTGGGAAGTGGTTGTGTCCAAGGAGTCAGCAAGAACATTCTTTGCTCTCGGGATTGTAGTAATATTGAAAGAATCAAAGCGCTCTAGTAGCCTATGCACCTCCTGTTGGTAGTTCTTAATATGAGGCGAATTACAATGAATAGTATTCCTCACTTGTCTAACAATAATCTCATATACCCCAAAAACCTTCAATTCCTTGACACCCAGATCTACGGATTTCTTTAATCCTTGTACTAGAGCTTCATACTCGGCAGTGTTGTTGGTACATTTGAATTCCCTATCGGCATCGGAGGTTTCTCTTGAAATATAATTTTGTATTTTTGGGTAAGAGGAACAGTGGACAGTAGAGGATCAAAGTCCCCGAAGTGGGAATCACAGGAGTAATTGCCCAATATCAGGGAATCGGTAGACGCGGGTTCGTTTGGGGTTTCTAGGTCAGTGATCGTATGCTTCAGATATCTTTCTCTATCGATTATGATCATGTTCTTGTATCCTTTTAGTGGTAACCAAAGGTGTGCCCAGTCTGTACTAAAATATCCATTCAGCTTCTCAGACTAGTCACGACTTAGCAATAGTCCATATGCCTCTGGGATATCTACTACTATGATGTCAATTATTTGCATGAAATTAGGATGTGTCTCTATCCTGATCATTACATCTTTGAGTTCTCCCATAACCTTGACTTGGGTTATGTCCAGTTGTATGAATTGCTTATCACTTTTGAGAGGGACAACACCCAGTTTATTACAAACGGCCAAGGGCATTACAGTAGAGGATGCCCCCAGAATCTACCAAACAATTGTGAAGATTCTTGTTAAAAACTTCGAACGTTAAAAGGAAAGGTGGTACAAAATGCCTCTCCTTCATACCTTCTGAGTAGGTATTTATGGTTGGCTTTCTTGCCAAATCTGTAGAGGATAGATCCTTCTTCTGACCATTTCCCATAGTTGGGTCTTCTACCAAGCTCAGATCTTGCAACAAAAAGTATTTATGTTGAGGGATCCTACATATATCCATAACTGATATATTAGCCTTCAGCCTTTTCAAATCTTTAACTACATTGTAATCCAATTTGGGAAATTCCTTGGTATGCATGCTTATAGGCTTTTTGCTAGGAGAGAAAGGTATTTTTGGGCGATCGGGAGTTAACTTACTTTGTGATGCCTGAGTTGCATCGGTATTTTTCGAGCCGGTATGACCTTTACTACACGTCTGTACTACCAAAACTTCCATGGGTTGTTCTCAAGACTCAAACAAATCATCCAAAGATGTGATCACATCGGTATCCCATATCAACATGGTTGTATCTCGTGGTGGGTCATCTTCTTCTTGATTGGCAATATTCATGGCCAAACTGCTTGAATGTTCGGTTAGTGAGACTTCGTCCAAAAAACAATTGGCCATTAAATTCATGGCGTGGACCCATTGAGGGAATTCTCTTTCAGAGTGGTTATCTTGGTGATAGGTACAGAAAGAATCAGATGCAACATTCCCTAGGTCAATGTTCAGGTTGGCTGGGGGAGGTTCAATTGCTTTGAAAGGCTGGTTTCTCTTAAAGAAAGGCTTAAAGGGCTTTTGGCCTTGTTTTCCCTCCCCTGCACTTCTTTTCATGTCTATAATCTCATTTGATAGTTTCTTGACCATGCGTTGCAAATCTTCTATATCTCCATTACCTTTGTCGAGAGCTTGTTCAGCTGGTTTCCCCAACGGTCTAGTTAAAAGGAGTCCTCTCCTAGAAGGGGGTTGGGTTTCTTTTCTCACTAGAGAGGCTTGGCCTTCTTTACATCCTTTCATCTGTAGTTCTATCATCTTGGCCTCTTCAAAATTATCTACAAGGGTTTTCTTGGAGGCTCTTTTTACAAACGTTGAAGTAGAGGTTGGGAGCACGTTGGCATAAACCTTGATTTGCAACTCTTGAGTTGGTTTCTCCCCGGGCTGGAATTTGTTTAAGATGGTCGTGAATATTTGATTGACATATTTGAACCTCTCTTTCGGGGTCATGGTGGCTGCGAAAAACTCAGTCATCAAGGCTCCTTTAGTGGTCTCTTATGAAAACTTATCTACAAAATCCTTTTGGAACTTAGTCCAACTGGTTATAGATCCCACCGGTAAATTAAAATACCACGTAGACACTGAATTTTCAAACGTGTAGGGAAAAATTTTGCAGACGACGTCTTCATGATGAACATTCATAAGCCTGATCGCAAGTATGAATTTCTTGATTTTATCCTCGGGTAAACCTAAAGTTTCAGGATCATACTTGGGGAGCATCTTCTTCGAGTGTTGAGGAATATTATGTACTCGTCCAGGGACGACCACGATGTCTCCGACCAACCAAGTTTGGTTGTCTTGAAGTGGAACTTCTCTTTCCTCCTCGCGAACATTGTTCCCTTCCATATATTTGGAGTGGGAGTCAATATATTCTTCTTCTGAAAGTTGTCAGGCTCAGGGATGTCGTCGACTAGAATATTGGGTATTAGGTCAAGAGGTTATTGGATTTCAGTGATCACGAAATCTATTAATTCTTCAATGAAGTGTCCGAAAACTTCATTGGGAGTGCTAACCATTGGTTTGCTTTGTTGTTTTCTCCAAGGGAGGATGGGAGTTCAGGACAACGCGTCAATTTGTCGGGCATAGGCTCTGGTGATTCTCGTGAATTGATTCACTTCCTCGTGAGGGAGGGCGTAAGGTATTTCAAGGTGAAAAGGTTCTTCCTCAGACTGGGGTGAGTTACCCACTTCAGGAGTACTCAGTAAATGTGGGCTATATATTGGATGACTAGCCATGCATGTGGACCGTTACGAGTCTGCAGGCTCTTCAGAATGTTATATAACTTATATATTTAGCCATTCATTTTCAGGCCCTCCTTCTAGCACCAATTTTGTTGATGGGTCTTAAATCCCTTGATTCAATAGCAGGAACCAAACCCACCACTGAGGCCCAATTAGACTCTCCATCATTTGAGATGGAATGGTTCTCCATATCTTGCGATGTGGCCAATTTATCGATGGGATTTGTGTTTTCTTGTGAAGGTTCTCCCTTTAGGTAGGACTATTCTCTTCTGTATTTTCTCTTGAGTGGGACTATTTTGAGAGATGCAAGCTG